>RJWT010041593.1:0-12281 GCA_004365215.1 Cuniculus paca
GGGTCAGGAGCTGGAATTCTTGAGGCCACCTCAACAGATTGCCTGGAATGTACGCTTCAGTCTCAGAAAGGACTTTTTAAATAATTCCATGTGAAGATGTAGATGGTGGGAAAAACATTTGCCTCTTTGCCAACTGTTCAGACATTTGCCACTGAACTGCACAAATAGATTTGCTTACCCTTTGGACTATAACAATTGATCCAAATTAATAATTCTCAAAGTCCAAGCCTCTAAACTTTAGTAATGGTGACCACTCCTTTTCTTTTTAGTCATCTATAGGTATACCTGTCTACAATTCCAACAAATATAAAAAAATGTAATTAGAAGAAAATAGTTGACAGGATTTGACAAAGTATAACAGGTTCTCTTGGTAAAGGTAAAAAATACAAGGGAAAACAGAAGAGAAATGAGGACATACGTAAATAAATATTTTGAGACTTGTGGAGGAAAAGATAAGGCTAGTTAATTTTTAAAAAAAAGCAATCTGAGTAAATAATGTTAGCTAAAAGGGTTAACAGGAGGTAGATGAATTTTTACAAGTATAAAAGGAAAGATATGTACTATGAAGGAATACTAGCACCACTTAGCAATTTCAGAATGCTTTCATCTTCAAAGCATCTTGCATGTTAACTAATTAATCCTTCAAACACCCTTGTGACGTAGACGTGACAAACAAGGACAGAAGCCAGTGTGAAACAACTAATCTACCAGGCTCACTGGTGGAGGAAGAATTATGAAAGCAAATTGCTAATGAGAGAAAACCTATGTATAAACTACTGGAGTTGTGTAGATGTAATTTCAGTATACTTTGGTGCTTCTTGGTTTATAAGCCATGCAGGACCAGAATAGTGTGAGTGTGTGTGTGTGTGTGTGTGTGTGCTTTTAATACTTGTTTACAGAAATACAGAGCCAATAATAGAATTTTAAAGGAAGAGTTCATCACTGTTTGAGTTCAGTTAATGCTGTACTAATGTGAACTACTCAAACAACCAAAATTTAAGCTATCACTATTACCAGAGCGGCAGTTAGGGAGCTGCTTTTTATGGTGTGTAATTGGTGCTCTTAGATGATACACACCAACTAAAAAACTTCAGTAGAGTAAAGAGAGTAAGACTGGTTAGGAGTTTGTTTTCTGCCCAAGTCTGTGACATAAAGTTTATGTATTCTCTCTTAGTCACTCAAACACCAATGAGAATATGCAAGGCCCAATTAAGTGGGAGATCTAAAAATCTTAAGTCCTTAATCACCAGACACTAATTTGGGAAACTTCTAATGAAGGCTACAAATGCTATCAGTATTGTAATAAATTTCTTCACTCCCTTGCCACATACTGAATCCAGCCTGTAGGAAAAGGAACAGGAAAAAAAAAAAAACATATTCCTGTTTGCTTTACAAAATAAGTTGCTCTAAATTTTCAGTTATCTGGAATTTACTTAAAGAGAACTGACATGCATAGAAACTCTGCCTTTATTTCTCAAGGGAATTACAGATGATTCTATGCCCAAAAATTATTGATAAAAATCATTATTTTGTGTAAAAAAGAAATAATCCCCCATGTGAGTTCTTAGAAAATTACCTTCGACAATTTTATGTTAGTCCTTTGTGTATAGAACATAAATAGATGTTTTAGCTCATTAAACTAATTTGATATTAATTAATAGAGGCTCTGGTTTATCTTGAAGACAATAACTTTCTTCAAGAAACAAGATTTAAAAATATCTATTCCACAGAATTTCTTTTATTAAAAACCTGGATATCTAGAAGAATCTATCAATATATGCTAACAAAATTACTATAAATGTACATGATTAATACCCATAAATTATAAAGAACTGGTTAACTTTTTATAAATTATTCAACTAGAGAGTAAATTATACAGTTCCAACATTTTAGTTAAATGTAACATAAACAGTTTTATTCTAACCTTCTTATTTGTCCCACTTACAAATGTTCTCCGTCCTACCCTCAATATATTTGTCCCTTGCAAGCCCTTGGATATTCTTTTCTTATAATTTGGCTTAAATTTCAAGTCTTCATAACTTCTATGAGTCTCCTTCCTCTCTCTGCCTATCTGTGCAGCACTCGTGTTATCCCATGGTGACAGCAGTATATCTTTCCCCAAACTTGCAGAAGAGAATAGCATGAAACCACGACCAGCCTGGGAAGATAATAGCGGTGCCATGCTTTTGGCACCCAGAGGTGCCCATAGCACATCACCGAGGAGTAGCCTTTCCATCTCAAGCTAAAGGGATAACAGCAGTGTGACTCACTGATTAGAAACCAGCTAACGTGTACGTCCTTCACTTCCTGTCTTTTGTGACCATTCTCATTGTGGGCATAGTTAACCTGACCTCGCTGCTCTGAAAATTGTTACTAATGCCTTTGAAACAGTAGTAAGCCTCAAGCGATAAGTGACTCATCCCCAGAAGAAACCCAACTGCCTTGTTTACACCACTGCTACAAAATTCCTCTTCCAGGTCTGGGGATCTAGCTCAGTGGTCTAAGCGCCTGCCCGGCAAGTGCAAGGTCATGAGTTCAAACCCCGGTGCCCACCCCCCCAAATTCCTCTTCCAACCTAGAGCTGTGAGAGGAGTCTATCTGACGTCCTCTCTGTTCATTCCACAATGTTATGTGACTTTGTGTCTTTTTCTTTTCCCTGTCTTCCTTTTTTTTTTTGTTACCGGAAATCAAACTCATGACCTCACACTTGCCAGGTAGTCACCGTGCCGCTGAACTATACCCCACCCTAGGCCTTCACTTCTTCTCTTCCCCAAAACTAAACCTGGATTTTCAGCTCACTCCTTAATGGCCTAAACACTGAATCTGCATACTAAAATCATATCTATTATTGCCCAAGATTTCAAATATGGTGCAGATTGACAGCAGGGTCAGTCATTCAATTAACAAATATTTGTTGAGTGTTTACAGCAGGATAGACTGTCACAGTTTTAGGCACTTGCGACACAATAAAAAAATAAAATGGGCTCCTTTTGTTGAGGTTTCAGTAATTAGGAAAGCTAATTCAGAAACATTCCCAATTAAAAAGCTATCTGCTTCTTTTTGATCATAAAATTCAGTCTGCTGTATCCCAGTCTCTGATACTTTCCATTGCTTTTAATTATGCATTTTTGTTTTGCCACTGAACATCATTCTACTTAAAGAATAACCTTAGCTTCTTTTTGTACTGGTCTGCAGGCAACAAATTCTTCCGGTTTGAGGATATACAGGGATTTTTTTTTTTTTTTTTTTGCTTTTGAGAAATATTCTCTTTAGGATGTAGAATTCTAGTTTGGCAGTTGTTTTCTTTTAATATTTTAAATGTATTGATCCTTTTCTTGCTATCACTTCCTTTTTATTATAGCTATTAACATATATCATGTAAATTATATCGTGTGATTTACTGTGACAGTGCCATAGGTGTTTGTATCGAGTGCTGATCGTGTCCACATACCCTTCGTCTACTATCCTTCCCCTCCCATGACCCATTTCCCAGTCCCTAATATAGTTCCACTTCTGCTTTCAGGTCTTCTTTTCACTATTTATTTATTCATTTACATTTCCACACATGAGAAAAAACGTGAAATAAATGTCTTTCTGTGTCTGGTTTATTTTGCTTCTATTGAGAGATTAGTTGCATGACTCTGATGCTTCTTTAAAGATACTGTTTTTCTTGGAGAATTTTAAATATTTTTCCTTTATTTCTAGTTCTCAGAAGATTTTGTATGATTTGACTATTTGACTGCTTGTGTGAGTATGTGTGTATGTTATAATTATTTTCCTTGTGATTTGAATTTTTGCTCAGATCTGTATCCTATTTTTGATAATCTGTGTTCATTTCTGGTATTGTTATGGGTATGTGTGTTTATGTGTGTATTGCCTATATATGACATAGAGAACATCTGAAACACACATGTAATTGAACATAAATATACATATATCTCATGTACATATTTGCATATATGTTTATTTGTATCAGCATTATGTATTTATTTATGTATTGCTTTTACTCTCCATGATTTAATCTGTATTTTTCTGGTGACCTGTTCACTAATGCTTTCTTCCGCTGTATCAATCTGCTAAACTCATGTAAGTATAAATTTCAGTGTATCACATTTTCAATGCTAGAATTTTTATCTCATTGTTTAAAACATATAACAATTCTCTGGCAGTATGCTTGATATTTGTTTGCTTATTTATTGGAACAGAAATCAAACTCAGGACCTTTCCAGGCGTTTGCTGTGCCAGTGAACTATATCCCTGGCCTCTGTTTTCACTTTTTTTTTTTCCCCTGGCAGTATGCTCTACTTTGTCATCTATACTTTTTGGAAAATATTCACTACTATTCATTTAAAGTTTATTGGTAAAAATATTTAATAATTTGATTAAATGAGAATTCCATTCTATTGTTTTCTCTCCATCTTGTGTTTACATGCCTACTAAATTTTTTACTGTGTAATAGACACTGGGTGCTATTTCTGTTTTTTCAAGAGGATTTACCCTGGTCTGTACTAGAAACACAGAGTCATCTCAGATGGCAGATACTTGTTCAAGATTGTAACTCTATGCTAGGTTAAATCTATCTCCAATTGTCCCTTAGTTTATAGGCGCAGACTTCCAGTATTGCCACAGATTTTTAGAAATAATTCCTAGGATTCTTCTCTACAGATATTCCCAGAATTTAACTTCTGTCTTGTTAGCATGATGTTGTTTAGTCAGTGGAAAATGAGAATCCTCTCAATGTTTTTAATCTTTTTCCCCTGAGAGTGTTACAATCAGGACCATATATGGAATAGATCACGAGAGCACAGGAGGTTGTAGTCATAGTTTGGATATGAGCTAATGAAGCAAAATGCAGGGAGTTGGCAGGAGGAATGTATATGAAGAGATAGATATGGACATTCTAATGAAAGAAGAGTGTGCTAGTTGACTATGTGGAGGTGGATGTGTCAAAGTCACTTCCAGACTTTAACTCTAGGTAACCGAAATATAGTTTGTCGGCAACTAAAAAAATGATATTGTAACTTAGAAGAGATTTTAGAAATAGAAATATATGAGGCCAAGACACATAACAGAAGACTGAAGACTTGGTAGGGGATTAGAGTTTTTGGTTGAGACCCAGAAAGAGAACAAAGGAGAAGAGAAACTAGAGAACAGATTCATTGGGATCACAGCAATTTTGATATGAATCTGATGGCAGATGATTCCCTTTTGCACTTAATCAATGTGCACCATCATAATCTATAAGGAAAATTCTGCAAAAACTTTCTATTTAAGTGTAGACAGTGTCTAGTATTCATAAGGGAATAGAAAGAAAGTAAAAACATGAAATGATTTTATGATATCTGTACTTTTAGCTTCTCTTATATCAGACTAAAATTTCTGTCAGCACAGTGTATAAAGACTATTGATCATTATGAAAGAAAGATTTAGTTAACTCTACTCTTTTTAGAACTTTTTATCCTTTGGATACTTGCAATTACCAAAAGAACTTGATGAAAAGTGTATTTGGAATTCTTAAATCCAGAAGAGCTTAGGGTCCATGGATAGAGCAAAGGGAATGTGCCTGTGTTGAAAGTAAATTTACTCTGTGTCAAAATGCGCTGTGGAGCCAGTGGTATGTGATAAGATATGGTGGCTTGCTTTGGACCTCTCCTCCTAAGTGCTAAGATTGGGGTTTTCATAATATAACAGTTCTTTGGCCTCTATGACAAGGAATGCTTGAAAGCATGCAGCACCGCAGTAGGCTTATCAGACTACTTCCAGGACAAATACAGAAAGAATTTTTCTATATTAATCTTCAGAGAATACATTTGCATCAGCTGTCACTTACATTTGCTGAGAAAAACTAACTTCGGTGATCTTTGTAACATTTGATCCTTTTAAGAGCCTATTGGAATTGAAAAAGCCTATGATTTGAATAAAATGTAGTAAACTTGCTTGAGTCTTTATGTGAGTCTTTATGTAACTTCCGTCTAATCCATGGTCAAAATAAACACATGTATCTCCATATAGTTTTAATCCCTTGATAAAAATGTAGATTTATGGATGCTTAACAGTTGTGCCCATAAAACCTGCCCTGATAAAGTCTTCACAAGCCTGCCTTATATTTGCAGATCTAGCTTTAAAAAAAGAATCTTATCTTAACTATTTCTCACTATTCCACTTAGCTTCCTTTAGTAGCTGTGCATCTTACGAATTCCAAAAAAGGAAGGGGCAAAGCAACCAAATCTCCCAACCTAAATGACATTCAGCAACTGAAGCATGAGCCGCCATTTGTGTGTGTGTGTGTGTGTTTGTGTTTATCACAAGTTGGCACATTATTACCAGTTAGTCCAGGGTTGTCATTCTCACATGGGCATCACATACAATCCCTGGGAAGTTTGTTTTATAGGGGGAGGTACCGGGGATTATATCAGGACCTCACACATGCTAGGCAAGCATTCTACTACTGAATATCACCCCCAGTCCTTTTTTATTTTGAAACATGTTCTCACTAAATTGCTCAGGTTACTCAAATTTGTGATCCTCCTGCCTCAGCTTCTTGAATGGTTGGGATTACAGGCTTATTCTACCACACCCAGAACTGGTACAGGTGCCTGAGTGCCACCCACAGGTTTGTTTAATTGGTTTGAGTAGTAGCCTGGACATAGGAATTTTTAAAACTCCCCAGATAGATATAAAATGCCACCTATAAAAGACCTTGAGAAATTCAATTCTCTAAAGTAATTCTTGTAATTAACTTCTTAGAACAGTCTGCCTGGATTTCATCCATTAAATATTACTTAATCTTTATAGTTCTACATACATGTATTAATTATACTTATTCAAATATGATTCAAGTATGAGTGTGCAGTCAGGGCTGTATAAAACACAGGATTGTGTATGTATTACAGGTAAGCTTACCAAATTTAACAAATAAAAACAGAGAATGCACAGTTAAATTTGAATTTCAGGTAAGCAATGAATATTTTTGTTTTAGTGTAAGTACAGCTCATGCAATACTGTATTTAGAACATGCTTCTACCAGTGTTCTTTGTTGTTTGTCTGAAATTCAAATTTAGTTGGTCTCCTGCTTTTTCGTTTGGCAACCTCTAATTTATATGATATGTAGAAAATGTTTGGCAGTTCCATTCAAATGAATGCATTTTTGTTGACTTGTAATCAATCACCTATGAAACCATTTCCTATTGATGTAATCATGATGAAGTCTTATAGGACAAGTAATCTAGTCAGTGTAGCTGAGCCCTCTAACCCAGTTCTCTAAGCCTCTCAACCTACTTATTCATTTAAAAAAATCACTTTGTCTAAGATATTTGTAGAAAAGATCAATTTTAATTTCCTTTCCCTCTCAAGTACCCAGTTCACCATTCCTCCTGTGGTGATTTATCAGCCGTTTGATACAGTTCTGGGTAAAACCTGGTGCCGAAGGGGTTCATTTCCACTCCAACCTAAATTGTCTCAACTGTCTTAATCTGTGGACCAATTTGTTCTGCAGCCCCCTAAGGAAGGAACTTGTTGGTTTTGGCCCTGTTTACCT
This sequence comes from Cuniculus paca, assembly GCA_004365215.1. Classification (NCBI taxonomy): domain Eukaryota; kingdom Metazoa; phylum Chordata; class Mammalia; order Rodentia; family Cuniculidae; genus Cuniculus; species Cuniculus paca. Next base: position 7,538 of record RJWT010041593.1, read on the forward strand.
TTCATACAAACAAATTCAACATTTTCCAGACTGGCTGGCTCTTAAAAATCACAGGAGAGCTAGGCGGAAGCTGCCTATAGGCTGCTGCAGCAGTTTCCCTGCTATGTTCTAGGAAAGGCATGCTCCTCGCAGCTGCTGGAGGGTAATCTATAGAACCGTGCTTATTTAGATTCTGAGGAGAGCCTGTACAGATCCTGAAGTTAAGTTATTTTCTGTGAGGCGAGCACAAGAATCTGTCAGATACAAAGATGAAATGTTCTTGCCTTATGTAAAAGTACTATGGATTTTTCCATGGGAAAAGAAGAGTGAGAACTGTTTTAATTTTTTATTTTCTTATGAAAATGAAATAGTTCTCAACTGTCATTTTAAACACAGGACAGTAACACAGTATACCCCATGTTTGCATGTGGCCAACTTTCTCTTAGCGTTGTTGTTTGCCTTTGCTTTGGAAAACTTGAATCGGTGTGCTAGTATATGTTTGTATTGAATTTTCGATTAGTTAAGATTGTCATCCATGTCCTACTCTTGAGCCACCCCTCCCACCCTTAGACTAAGAACCACGTTAGCATCATGGGGCAGCCATGGTAAATGTCTCACGTGGAGGAATTGTTATCTCTGCTCACAGAGGTTGACAACACTATGAATCGAGACTTCCTCTTTATGCCAAACAAATAAGGAACTAAATGGATCTGTTTATTACAATTCCCTTATATGTGTCCTTTTATTTCTAAGAAAAATAAAGATATTTCATTGAATATTTTGCCAGTTCTGTGGGTGATATGCTAGAGAAATTGGATCTTTATCTGGAAAGTATCATTTAATATATTTCCCTATGATAGATTCCATTGTCAGGACTAGAGAGTTAAAAGCTATTATCTATTTAATAAACATTGCTTTTTTCCCTTGAGGTAATAGATTTATTGTTTGCATTTTTTTAAACCAAAGTTAATATCTCTGCTATCAGAGCTTCTTTCTCATCCTTTCCTAGCCTGACCCAAACCACATCTTTCACCTCTTCCTGTGAAGTTCCACTTTGGATCAATACACTTTTGCTCCAAATTTTTTTTGTTTCCTCTGCTTTCTCTTTCCTTTTTATCAAGTTTAAACCCCTTTGCCAGATATCGCTCACTATTTAGCCTAACTTTCATGTGTGCTAACATTTTTTTTCTTTTCTATTCCTGACCTTTCTTTGCAATTCTGCATGGAAATAACTATTTCCTTTCCTGTCCAAGTCTTCTTTGCTGAATGACTTCCTTTCCTTCTTCAGTCTCTCCTGTTGGCCCTGAAGAGCTGTTAACAATGAAATTTACTGTTTGATACTTTGGCTTACTTTTACCATCCAGGCTAGGTCCCAGCACTACTTGGCTTCTGTCACACAGATTAGATTGTTTATGGGGGCAGAGAAGGTGGCAGATTCGTAATTCACCCCAAGAGGTGTTTTAAATGTTGGAACCAAACCTGCAACACTTTGATTTAATGCTTCAGAATGAACTTGAACCATGGCCAAACTCACCAATTATTTGGCTTATGTGCATAAACCCGAGATGCACTTAGCCTCACCCTCCTCCCGTCCCAGGAGTCCTGCAGTAGAATTCTCTTTGTGGGTGAAAGCCAGAGTTCATTTGTGGTTGGGACTCAGTATAGTTACTTTTATACTTTGTGGTAAAGGGCAGGGGGTGGGAATGGGGAGAAGGAAAATGCAGTGTCTCTCATTCTGTTTTTCTTCACAAACAAAGCCGCATCTGCACTGAAAGTTTTAGGTGTTTTCTTTTCCTGGTGGTTGAAGCCATATGAACTTTTAATTGGCTCTAGGCTTGTATTTTTTGATGATTCATAGCTGAAATGAAAGCAACATTTCTATCTCTTCTCAAGTCATTGACCTGCTTCAGACTGTTCTGGTCCTCTCTTACATGTGCTCAGGCGCTGAGAATTTAGAATCAGACCTCAGGTCCCAGAGCACCACTCACGTCCAATATTTTCATACCATTTTCTACAGCCACACTTTTTCTCTGTGGAAAATCGAGCCTGCTATCACTGTCAGAGGGTCCCAGAGGGTATTACAGGGCCTCGTGAGCTCAGGAAGTCACCTTATTGCTGGTTCACTTGAGAGACCACGATGTAACTTGCTGCCAAGTCACTCAGCAGGGACGGTCTGGCAATTTGAGAGTGGTTTTTATGTACATGGATATTAACAGCTTTCCAGACACAATTAAATAAGACCAGGAATCCTGTTAGCCAATTCTGTCTAGTTTTTATTAAAGTAAAGTAAACTAGGTCACTGTTCATTCCTTAACATCATTTTGGTAAGACTTAATCTAAGTCAAAGTTTAAACAAATTAAAAAAAAATGTTAGGCCCTCCTTTCCCCACCATTGTTGCTTTTGTTTCATCAAAATATCATTGATTTAGGGTCCACCAGGTTCACCAGTTACTTCTTGGTCAAACTGAAAACAAACCTGAGTTGATTTTATGGTTGGTTTCCAGAACAGGTTTTATGAAACATATTAATTTTCATGAAGAGCTTCAGTTTCACTACGAAGATGTTTTAGCTTGGTCATCTGGCCACAGGTGAGAAAAACTGAGTGTTTATAAGAAAAACTAGCTAAAATGTTGATTTTATGTAAATATGTATATACAGACCTTTACATATGGTATGTGCAATGCAGGAAATATTGAAACCCTATGGAAGCTACTCTAAATTATTTAGTCTTAGAGAACTGTTTTTGGGTGACAACACAAGATTATATCAATGATTATAGGGACTCATTTGTAAATGCTGGACATGATGTGGTAATGCCCCTGTAGTTACAGGAGGGAATGAGAACAAGTTTTGGAAGGAAGAAATTTATTATACTCACAGGTACCAGAAAGAGGTTACTGCTGACAGGCAGAGCCACAGGGCATATATTCTAAATATTTTAATGATTTAACTTTCTCATTTGAGCCTTCATCTATCTAGAACTGAGTCTTGTGTGTTGAAGGATATGTGTGCATTTTGTTTTCATAGGAATCAACAGATGAATAAATATTATTTCTTGAATAATTTATCCTTTTTCCATTTACCTGTAATGCCCCAGATATCAAGTTTCTTATATGCATGGATTTTCTTTATGTAGATCTCTCTATTTTGATCCATTGGTCTCTTTGTCTACTGTGGAATATTAAGTACTATGGCTATTCGTAACGTTTTCTGGCATGAATGGTATGTTCAAATTTTCTTTCTCTTTCTTCTCCCTACCCTATTTCTTTCTTTTTCTTTTCTACTTACTTCTTTTCTTCTTCTACCTTTTGTTAGCCTTTATTATATTATTCTCAGTCATTTTCTCTCTCTTTGCCTTTTTGTTTTTTCATGCATTTTAGAACCAACTTAAGTATTTCTACAGCAATAGCCTTTTGGTTTGTTAAATTGGAATTGCATTCAATCTAAGAAAAAATTTGTGGGAAAATGGCATTTTTTTTTGTACAAAGTAAGCTTTATATCCATCTCTAAAAATCACATATCTATCTCTATTTATAGGTCTTTTCTAAATTTTTTTTTTCTAAGGGGCCGGGGATTTAGCTCACTGGCCTAAGCACCTGCCTGGTAAGCACGAGGTCATGAGTTCAATCCCTGGTGCCGCAAATAAATAAATAAATAAATAAATTTTTCTTTCTTTTAATAAAGCTTTGCAATTTTCGTATGATGCTCTTGCACAGCACTTTTATTTATTTATTTATCTATCAGCATTTTATTATAGATGCTATATAACAAACTGCCTGCACACTTAGTGGTTTAAAATAAGAATTTATTTTCATTCATTGTAGTTCAATGGATTGGTGGGCTCTACTTAGAATTGATTTTATGTAATTTCTCTCACGCAAGGTTCACCAGGTAATCAGAGAGTGACTGGGACTGGAGTAACCTGATGGCTGTAATGAGAAGAAAGTTTAGAATGGACTGTTCATTTGGCTGGCAGATGCTCCTAACTGTTAGTGACAGCTGTGAATCAGAATCTCTATTAGGAAAGAAGCCACTCCATGTCATCTCCTGTAGTTTGGGTTTCTGATAGCATAATGGCTGTGCTCCAAGAGAAATGACCCATAAGCATCTGTGGTAAGAGCGAAGTAAGAGCCAGTATCCTAAAGAGAAAAGAATGCTTTCTCTGTGGCTATCTGCAATTTTTCTCCCAGGCTTTGGGAGTCACGTGACATTACGTCTTTTGTACTCTTTTAGAAGTAGCAATCGTGAGTTGCTTCAGGTGCCACACACAGAGCGCAGACCCATTTATGGGAGGAAAGCATTTTGGAAAATCATACTGTAAGATGGTCACACAAATTAACTTTCATTTTTTTTTCATTTTCTTACTGATACAGTACATGGTACTATTAAATTACTTACATTTTCTGTTGAGTGTATACTTGCTTATTTAGAGGTTTTCACTTAGGTAATCATATTACCTACACAGGATAAATGTTTTATTTTTCCTAGATGTTATATGCTAGGGTGGTGTTTTGTCCTACATTACATTTATGATCTCTAGGAAATACTTGGAATAGTGGATGTTCTAATCTTATTCTTGATTTTAAAGGGAATGTTTTCAAATAAGAAAGATCCTCTCTTATTGATAGTTTTGTTTTATTATAAATAGGTAGTAAGTTTTATTCAGTACTTATTCTTTATCCACCGAAGCAATCCTGTATTTTTTTCTATTCTAATGTATTATGATGGTTTATTTAATAAACTCATTTGAAGTTAAACTCTTGTG
>RJWT010041594.1:0-12292 GCA_004365215.1 Cuniculus paca
CTGGACTAAGTCCATCCCTAACAACAGCCCGAGGTGAGGCTGTGAGCACCTCCTAACCGTCCAGGGCGAAGCACAGCACTGGCAGTCTCATCTCTGCATCAGAGCCAAGCAGGACACCAAATGAACACTGTTTATCCTCACCTCTCATCAGGCAGCAATGAAGTAACACTGAAGTGTAATTGTGAAGAAGGTTGACTAGAAAGCTCTATCTTTTAAATCCCTGACTTTCTCCCTGAGCTACATCCCAGCCCTTCTCAACTTTTGTTTGGAGAGAAAGTCTCGCTAAATCAGTAAGTTACCCAGGCTGTGCTCAAACTCACAATTCTCCTGCCTCACCCTCCCAGAGTGCCACCATGCCCCACCCAATTAAAACATTTTGAATCTTTTCAATTCTAAAATTAACGACACTGAAATCCTTCCAACTGCAGGAAAAACAGATGACATTCTTAAAAGTACTAGTGGCATATAGGAAAAAGACAAGATATTAGGTTGGGGAATTTTGAAACCAGAGACCCAATTCAACCACACTGAAGACTGACCACAGCGCGCAGCATCTCAGGTCACTGTTTCTGAGCTGATACACGCAGGCATGAGTGTGGGTGACGACAGCCTCACCACCTCTGGGCAGCAGGACACAAGAGCATGGATGATGAGGAGCTGGACTTGACACATTAAAGGACACCAAGCACTAAAGCTAAGGAGCTTAGCAACTGCCTTTCAGAAAGAGACAAACTCCGAGACATAACAGGTGAGTACCATGAGGCAGTGCAGGCTTCACACCTTTCTCACCACGGTGTGCTAGTGCCAGATGCTGGTGGCCCCCAGGCCTCTGGCTGCAGCTGGACCTCTGCCAGCCCTAGGCTGCTGCCTGATCAACGTCAGCCCCAAAGATGTCCAGACTCAACGTCTCCATGCTGAACAGGCCCTACACACCCGGCTTCCTGTCTCTGCTCAAACCACCTCCCCACCAACCCAGGAGGGAAGCCCAAGGCATCACCGTGTAATTCAGCTGCTGCCCACCCACCCTGCACCCAGTTGACTCAGCCCTGCCCACACCCTCGTCTCTGTTGCTGCTGCCCACTTCAGCCGCAGCGTTGCTAGGCTGAAATTGCCTCCCTGCTGCTCCTGCGGGTCCTTTAAGACTCCGTCGACTTCCTCACCTCCCTTCCCTGCGCTCACAAAGCTCTGGGTGGCAGCAGCAAGGACAGGACACCGCAACTGTGCTTCAGGCCACAGAACCGTGCACTCAGAAACGGTTACAGCACAGTCTTCCGGCAGCTGCGTCACTTTGTCTTTCCACTAGCAACCACAGGCTTTCGATTTCTCCCTGCTAGGTACATTTTACCATGATTTACAAAAAGGATGAGCAGGAAGTTTGAGACACCATCAAACAGCAAACAATGTACGACTGACTCAAATATCAGAGTACTAAGTGGTAATGATGACAAAAGAACCTGGCATCCTGGAAGCACCAGAAAATACCCCACAGCCCTCACTGGGCCCAGGAGCAAGTTTTCCTCAAGTGACTCCTGTCAGCCCCAGATTCACATTTGCAGGGCATCAGAGGAAGCACAGAGGGGGAGGCAAAGGAGGACGCATGGCCCAGATGTCTGACCAGCACCACAGGAAGCATGACCAATGCTGGCATCTCAGGTCAGAGGAACTCTGTGGCTTGTGGCCAAAACTTTACTGGGAATCCTGTCAGCTGATGCCACCTCAGTTCTCAGATGCCCCAGATCCCTAGGAGCTGCAAACCTCAGTGGTGTCCCAGGAATGCTGTCCTCACACTTCCTCTCTGCACACCTTTTGGAATGCAGCAGCTCGCCTGTTTGTAAGGATCGTGTAACTCTAGCAGATTTCAGGTGCCCGTAAAGACCCCTTTCAATGAGGTGGCCCACGCTCCTCCCCGGCACTGAGACAAGGAGGGCGTCATATTCCTAGGCTGAGAGCCCTGGCCAGTCATTCTTGAGCCATCCCTGAAGGCAACGCACACCCGTGGCCGCTGCGCAGATGTGCCCAGGTGGCCTCACAGGGACACAGAGCGTCAGCCGCCATAGCTGACCATGCTAAGAACCTGACGTGGCAAAGCAAGGTGCACACAGAGTTATGTGCCTGGTGACACCAGGTGGAGGACAGGGGAATGGGGGCAGAGGGAGCACTGCCCCTCACCCAGCGCCACAGTCACCTCACAGCACAGGGACCAAACCCACAAAGCCAGGTTTCTGAGCTTCTGCTGAGAAGCCCATAAAAAGCAACGCTATTTCCAGCCTCTGGCATGGTGGAAAAAGACACCACTGAGCAACAGGAATCTCTGAAAGGTTTATTTTTAACTTTTCCCCCACGCCTCCAACCTACCCTCCCCCACAAAAGTTTCAGGTGAAAACTTCGCCTGCTCTGGAGAACATGTTTTCTTGGGGGGGGGTGTTGTTTTGTTTTGTTTTGTTTTTCTTTTTTTTTGGAACCAGGGAATCGAGCTCAGGACCTTGCACTTGCCAGGCAGGCGCCATGACACTGAGCTGTAGCCCTGCTCTTGCACACTCTAACAATACTGTGTGGGCATCGACAGACGAAGCAGCAGGTGTGTCTGAACGTAAAGCAAACGTTTGTGGTGTTTTCTGAGAGTCCTGCACATCCACTTGAGAAAATAGTGCACTTTCCTAACAGAAGGACAAAGTCCACAAACAGGCAGGGAAAACCTCCACAGTCCCAGGCCACAGAGGGTGACAGCACCACCAATGCGTGTCCCTCACCAAGCCTCACACGGGTGCCACACTTGCTGGCCTTCCTGCCCTCACCGACACCTGGCTGCGTCTCTGTCCCACACCATTCTTGACCCCATGCTGCAGAACAAAGGGAAGTGGAGAGACGGACTGCGTCCTGGGTCCCTGATGCTTGTAGACACAGGCACAGGCCTGCGGGAGGGAGGGGGCCTAGAAGGAGGCCCTGCATGAGGCCTGAGGAGCCCAGGTCCAAAAGCCAAGGGATCCCAGAACCAGGACCCAGGACCTGCCCCAGGATGCTTGGCACCAACAGCTTTGGCATCGTTTCCCTGAGGACCACCTGGAAGGCAGCAGAGGCCTGCATCCCACCACTTGCTCTCATCTCCTACTGACGGGAATCCCGAGGCAGCCTGCGCACGAACCCAGCTCCACAGGGACCTAGGTGCTCCCTGGGTCAGGGACCCAGCACTGGTCTACACCTCGGCTCACACCGTCTCCAGCCAGTTGCATGGTCACAGCTCCATCTGTCCATCATGCAGCACTCAGTGTAACTCTGCACACCTGGCAAGAACAAGGCTGGCTTTCTGTGCAAATACAGACAGCAGGGACTACAGTCAAAGGCGAGGAATGCCTCCCCGTACCATTAGCTTTGGATTTCTAGTCTAAGTTTTCAAATTTAACCCAAGAATGAGACACTCAGGTCAGGGCGCGCAACCTATAGACACCGTTATTTGTCGCTGAGCGTCCCTGTGCTGGGACCACTGATCTTACCCTGGCTGCGGGGTCTCACCACAGACTAAGGGTGCTGAAGGAAACCAAAAGAGCTGGGATTCCCCCCAAGTGTTTCCTGTCTGTGCTGAAAGCCAGCCGGGTCTAAGTCTGAGGCATCCTTCTCTTTAAAGAGTGTAGGGAGGGCAAAGAACAGGGATGGACAACTGCTTCACCTCCACCAGCTGCACTCTGCCTGCAGGGTTCACAGCCCTGCTCCACGCCTGGCTCCCGAGGGCGCTTCACGAGGTCCCTTGGGCAAGCACCTCCATCTCTGCTCTCCTCCCATCTGCCCAGCATGTGACCCGTGGGGAAAAGCTGGCTAACATCAGGAAGGAAATAATGACTGACCCTTCGCTAAGCCCCACTGTGCATGGAATGCTGAACTGGGTATCTTTCAAATAATTCACAGGACACACAGTATCCCATGAAAGGCTATAAAAGCTGATACTCAGAGAATCAGGACTTTCTGATTAAAATGGCAAATAAAAGTAGCAGGACTAGAATTCTAGCCGAAGCCCATCTTTTGATTATACCTTACAAATACAATACTACGAACAACAGGCAAACGTCTTCAGATTCATCAGAAGTATATTAATTAACAACAACTGAATGTGAAGACTGAATTTCATACTAAACCCAAGTCCAAACTCACTGGGCAGGAAGACAGGCGCATCCTGTCCAGGCCAGGGGGGGGAGTGGCAAGGCCACCAGTCCCTCTGTAGCTCTGAGGACACACGCCAGCCTTGAGTAGCACAGTGAATGGGAGTTCCAGAACAATCAGCTGTAAGAACCTAGCTCAGAAAAGGTCCAAAAGTTCTAACACCTCAGAACTTTTGTGACTGGCCCAGGTCTGTGTATGAAAGCCCCCATGAAATGTGGAAGTGTGAGGCCTTGCAGAGAGGATCTGCTCCTTAACTCTGAGGTTCGGGGGAGAAACACAGCCGGGTGCTTCACCCAAAAGCACATCAGGACTGCAGCTGAGAAAACGTTTTCCATTACCAATTCTGAAAGTTTCTTAAAACAGCTGACAGAATGAGGCTACTCCATATAAGGCGGGAAATCAGGTACTTCTGTCATCTTCAAGAATCATTTCTACTTTTGCCGAGATCTTGGGGACCCAGCAGCACAGTCCCTTGGGGCAAGCCCAGTGGCGTGCAGGGTTACTTAGCGAAGCTCCACTGAGGACAGTTTGAGTTTTCGGTGGAAAATTCGAAGAGAAGCTAAACTGATAAGCACTGTCATAAGCCCTGATAGGAATGAGCTGCTGCTGTCCACTCCAAGCTGGTGGTCAGTGCCAAGTTACAAAAGCAAAACAGTGCAACTCATCGACACCCACCAAAGTGAAGACACAGGGTTCTCCAACACCATGCTGTCCGTTGGGCTAGAAGGGTGAGACAGGAGATCAGGTGTGGCAAAGCTGGCTGTGGAAATGAGCAGAACCTGTCAATCACAGGATCCCAGAACAGCACCAAGTAACTCTCTGGACCCGTACGTGGAACTTCTCAAGGTTCCCAAGAGATGGGGTAACACACAGAGACAAGAGGCCGCGCACAGCGGCCGAGGTGACTCCGCACAGCGGCCTGCCTTGCATCTCTTGGACAGAGTGCACTTTTATTCTTGCTTTCACCCTTTCCTCTCTGTTTGGCCCAAGTTCACTTTGCAGTTCTTCCCTTACTCTGTCACTCTCCCTTTTCAAACCAACTTGGCACCATTTTTGGCTGGTCTCGTCCAATTCCTGGAATACCTGAATCGGCAAGCGATTCTTAAAGCAGCTACCCAACAACAAGGGACTCCTGTGAGTGTGCATCTCGACCTCACCAACATCCCAGTAAACAGTTTCACCACTCTGTGAGAGCTCATCAAACGGCTCCAAGTGTCCAGACAGCTGGCAGAGACGCACACTCAGGAAAGAGACTCAGACGCACTGCGCGGCCCAGCACTGCCTAGGTGAACTGCGCACGCAATGAACGCTGCATGGCCTACCGTGTAACTCGTACTTTTTACCAACCACAGTTTTAGAAAAGGTTCAAACTGAAAAGCCAAGGGCTTCCTGATTCTCCTTCCTAAGTCCTTCCTGATTCTCCAACTGCCTCATCGACTTCCAACAGCACCCATAAACAGAAAGGCCTGGCTCTGCGCCGAGACCTCTGGGCACAGACTCTTCATTCTACCATTGACAAGTTCTACGGAGCTCCCTGAACTGGTGCATTCCAGATCAGGCAGGCAAGCAAGCAGGGTGGGTTGGGTCCCTGCACAGCCTAGATTCTAGGATGGGCTTTGTTTCCCATTAGCAGTGAGTCATACTGCCCAGCATGTGAAACAAGCAGAGAAAAACTTACATCTTATATTTTATAGACTGTCTCACCTTTTCTTGTGTGACCTCCTCATTTGCTGTTTCCCAACATCAAAGAAGCCTGACAATTTGGTAAGTCAAGAATCCCTAAAATCACAGCAGCGCTGACAAGAGACCAGGGGCAGGTGGGAGGAGGGAGGCAGATGACAGGCAGCTGGGGTCGGAGGGACAACCTGGCCCCTGGCACCTTTCTCCTCCACTGTCTCAGACTGGTCTACACCAGGCCCCAGGCCTGATGATGGCAGCAAGGACACGTGTATCATCCAAGCGGCTGGTGCCAGATACCCCAGGTCCCAGCCCGACACGACCTGCACAGAAACACACGAATGCACACAGACACACAGATGCAAACCAAAAGCAGCACTGAAAAGCCACCAGCACCATAATAAGCCCGGCTTCACCAGTTACCAGAGAGCTTAGATTCCACTCACCTTTTTAACTACATGGAAATGGGTGTCTGCTCCTTAAAATGATTCAACAGGAGGAAGAGATCTGATGTTATGAATGCAGAGCTCCAACTGCTACAAAGAAAAAGAAGAATTTCAGTGAGCTAATTCTTTATTTCTCTTAGTACATCTTCCCTAGCCCAACTCCAAAAGAGATGTGAGGGCCATTGCAGCATATCACACAAATATCAAAATAAAATATAAGTGTAAAGATAAGCATTAAGTATTAAAGAAAGAGAATCACAGCCAGAAATCTGGAGTAAAGGGTGTGACTGAATGGGACCAAACCCCCTCAGCCTTCCAGTTTCCCTGGGGGGCAGCACACTCCCCTGTCCAGTCAAGGCACACACGTTAGGTCCTCCAAAGATGCGCACTTTTCCTTCCATGAGGGTCCCTAAGGAAGAGGCACTTCATTCCTGTTGGACTGAACCTTGCTTTATTCAGACACCCTGAGTATGTCTGTGAAAAGCCCACTTTTGGAGATCCAGCCCAGGGATCGCCTGACCGCATGCTACACCAGCATCCAGCACAAAGCCACACCCGGTGCAGAAAAAACTGTTTTCCTCTGAGCAACCCAAATCACCTTGCGACGACTCATCTGCCCAGTCCAACCAGACACACAGCCCCGATGGTCTCCCCAGGACACAGGGCAGATTCGTGCATTATGAAGCCCTGGCTCTGAGGTTCCATCTGACAGCTGTCTCTACTTGAGCACCGTCCTGTCAGCAGAGCGTCCCTGTGTGGGTCCAGGTCTCACCCAGCTCGCACACTTTGTCACCGGAGCCTCACCCTGGCTAGTGGAGCGTTCCATGGGTACTGCTGCTCCAGGAGCAGCACTGTGTCTCAAGGGACACCTGCCTTGCCATTCTAAGTGAACTTGGCAAGCTCTGCCTCAGACCCATGAGCACTCCGGGTGCCTTGGTGGCCACTGTCCAGAACACCATCCTGCCTGGGACTGGAAAAGCCACCACTCATCTGGCTTGTGTGCTGCCGAGGGCTCTCCAGGACATGTGTCCCTCAGAGTGTGCCCCTGCCAGAGGTCACACCTGAATGCTCCACCCAAGCTCAGGTATCCAGAGACAGTGGCTGCAGGCAGGACCCACCCCGCATACATGGTGTCTTGGTTACTTTTCTCTCATTGCTGAGACAAAATATTTGACACCCAAAATGAAAGAAGGAAAGGTTTATTTAGCTTACAGTTTTTGGAGGTTTCAGACCATACTCAGCTGGCTCCAAGGTCAGGTGGCAAAGCTGAAGGACAGCCGTTCATGTGGCTGCAGCAGATTTCAAAAGTGGCAAGAGAAAAAAGGGAAAAAGGGGAAAAGCAAGCCTGCTTCCCGCCCTTATATTGTGTGCCAGCTCCCCACCCCTGGGCAGGTGCAGCACTCACACTGCCAATCCCAGTGCTAGACAATGAACCAATCACAAATGCTAGACTCAGCCACCTTTGAAAGGCCCGCCCCCATGACCACATGAGGCTTTGGGGGCACATTTAAACACAAACCATGACACATGGGTCAAACACCTCATGCTTTTACACAATCCTTCCCAGCAGCACTGTCAACCTGCTGACTCTCCTTCCTCCTCCCAGGTTCCACCCACTGAGGGAGAAAAGGATCCCTGGATTCTTCAGATCTTCATTTTTACCTCTTGCAGGGATGGCTCTCAACAGTCTTCCTAGAGCTCAGACAGAGATTTCTTGGGATCAGCAATTGTGAAATAACGGTGGGGTGCAGTCTACAGAGACCCCAGTGAACCGTGCCCCATGGAACTGCCAGCCCTAAGCACAGGGAGACATGTGGCTGGTGTCCAGCAACAGGCACAGGATGCCAGGCCCTCGATCGTCCGTGACCCCTGCTGGCTCTGATAGGTGAGCGGCCACCTGCACTACACCCAGGGCAAAGAAGGCCTCCAGGGAGCACTAGGAGTGAGTGCAGCCCTGTCAATAGCCAGCAAGGAAATGCATCAGTCCTGTGGCTATAAGAAAGTGAACTCTGCAGTAACTTGAGGGACCTCAGGCGTGGGTCTTCCATACTCAAACCTTCAGACCAGAACACAACCTGGCCAACACCCTGACCCAGCTGAGACTGGAGTGGAAAGAGCTAAGTGGGGCAGACTCCTGAGCCACAGAAGCTGTGAGCAGCAGAGGGCTGCTCTGAGCCTGAGTTTAGGATGACAACAGGGTTAGCTCAGCAGACTCCGGGAGAATACACAAAATATACCACGTGTGTCAAACGCATACATAGCAGGTGCATCAGAACAGCCCCTCCTCCTCGTCCTGTGAGCACCTCGCCAGCAAGAAAACACATCCCCATCCTCCTGTGAACCCTATGGCTGCAGAGTACGAAGCCACAACACTTCTCTAACTGTGCCAATTAAAGCCAAGATGAGTTGTCATCCTCAACCTCTGTGGACTGCAACAAGGACAGAGCAACTGAATGTGTTCCAGACTTCAAAGCAGAGCTCACAGCTTCAGATCAACTTCTAGACAGGCAAAGGACATTTAGCCTCATGCTCACCTCCAATTAAGAACACACAGCTTCTCCAGCGTTATTCCATCCCCTGGGGACCTGACACAGTGCTTAGAAATGTCACTCAGTGGTACTTCTTTTGCCAAATATTCTTGCCAATCCTCTGGCATTTAGCTATCTAACAGCTTGAAGTTAAATACGAAAATTCCCTAAGAAAACTTGCGAAGTAAGACTGATTCATTCTAAATTTTCTATTTGTACCAATAAATCTTTCATTCTCAACCAAAATGAAAAACCTGTCTGGGTCAAACAACCTACTCTAATTCTGAAAATTCTAAAATAACTTTCTGACCATTTTTCAAAAATTATTTTTAAAACCAGAGTGGTGGCACATGTCTGTGATCCTAGCACTCAGGAGGGTGAGGCAGGAGGACTGCTGTGAAATAAGGCCAGCCTGGGACACAAAGTGAGTTCGAGGCCAGCACAGCGAGACCCTGTCTCAAAAAAAACAAAACAAAAAAAATTTAAGCTTTTATTTTGAATTGATGGTTTTTAATTCTTTTAACTAAGAGTTTAAGCTCTGTCTAAAAGTTGAATATTGAATGCATAAATATATTCAGTTTCTATTATTCTCAAGAGACAAATTATTACTTCATGACAAAGAATACTGCTACTATAGTATCTATTTTAGATTTTGAAAAGGTTGGTTCTACTACCAGGGATATCTTTAAATATTCAAATAAGTTAAATTACATAAAAGAATACGATAAAAACCTCATTCATTACAAACACCGGTCATACTCCCCTGAAAACCATGTTCAAGAGCCCCTGCTGCACCCCACCCTTTCATAGATCACTCTGGAAACAGGAATGCTACTGCCAAGGGTTCCCCTCAGCTCAGCCTCTCCAGCCTGGGCTTCTCACACACCAGCCAAGAGAAACTAACAGCAGCAGCTCCTCAGCGTCACAAAGCACAGCATCTCGACAGTCGCCCGTCCTCCCCAGCCTACTTTCAACTCTCCTGGACTCATCTCTAACTGGGAAAACAGCAAATGACATACACCCTGGAATTCCCTCAGTGAGGTAGGCGGCAGTGGGGACCCAGAGCCAGGCAGAGGAGGTCAGAGCCCCCGGCAAGCTGCCTGGCCCAGGCTACCGTGCAGACACCCCCACCCCGGTTTCTTCCTCCTTGGTTCTGGAAGTCAGGCCTGTTGTAGGCCCACAAAGCACAAATGAACACAACGTCAAGTGCTTCAGGGAAAGAACGCTGTATGAGCATTACATCTCCACGGAAGACAGCAAGCCCTCAGGAGAACACTCCAAGACACAGGAAGAAGGCCTGCGTGCTCACGAACCACACCCTGCCACTCCAGTATCTGAGGAGCCCGAACACACTTCCCAGTGATCAACCAAAGCCCTCAGGACCGAAGCGCCCCCCGTGCTGAACAATCCTGAAGGATGTGTTCCGGGCATGGCTGTGCTCCATGCGTTCCCGTGGGCACAGAAGAGGGAGACGGGCCAGATTCCTGAGAATTACCATGGTGCACCAGCCTCCCATGCACGTGTGGCAGGGTGTGGGCGACGACAAGGGAGGTGAGCGTGTTTCTGTCATTTCTGCAGGGCTGGGTGCAATGCAGGGCCTCACGCATACTGGGCAGACTGAGGTCAAGATCCCTGAGCTGCACACAATGTCCTCCCTTATCCCTAAACCAAAGGCAGACACATGCTCCCGAGAAACCCAGCTGCAGACTTCCTTCCTCTCCCTGGGACAGGATTCCTCCAGCTGGCGCCTGGGTCCTGTGAAGTACAGCCATGGAAAATACCTCCAGGCCTCAGGTGGAGGAGAGAAGTGTCTCTTGGAAACTCAGGACAGGAAAAACACAAGGCTGTTTCCAGAGCATTTAATGCTGCAGAAAGATTAGGGAAAAACAGAGGCATCCTTCCCAAGCCCTTCTTGCTCAATGTCATATTTTCAGGAATGCTGAAGGTGGGGATAGGAACACAGCTGTATTCTCGTGCATTCAGAAAGTGCATGTGTGCACACCCACAAATGACACTCTGTTTTTGCTCTTATATTAGTATGAATCCAACTGGAGATGTGACCCAGTCTGTCACGCAGCCATCAGAACCAGTTCCTGGGGCAGAAGCCCAGGAGACCCTGCCAGTCCACTGGCATGAAGGGCCACACATACGAAGATCAGACTGAAGGGGCTGACACAGATAACTCAGTCTCCAAGAGCATCTTCCGAACGTCCTCCCTGTCCTCCTCGCTCAGCTTCATGGGGGACGCACTATCCACATTTGCACCCTACCCTTCCCTGGGACACCCCCAGTAGAATACCAACCTTGGAGGCCAAGCCCCATATTTTCTGGGTTTTTCACTGCCATAATTCACTCCCTCTTCTGCACCCCCCCAACATAACACAGCTCCATGCCCAGATGCCCCAGAATAGCAGCCTCAAATGGAGAATCAAAGCGCATGTCCAGCGTCAAGCCACAACTTACTTGGAGCTCAAGGCCTGTCCCCTACTGTGACAAGAAAGGACTTGAGGTGATCACACAGAGGGGTCAAGACCTGGGCCTCCTGGCTTGCCAACCACGGCATGCACCATCTTCAGAGCCCACGCAGTGGGTTGGGCACCCGCCTCCAGCTCACCAAAGACTGATGTCAGCAACCTGCACAACCAACCAACCAAGCCCGGGCCTGGGGCCTCCAAGGGCCAGCAGACAGAAGTGAGACTCAGTGATCAAGTAGAAGAGGAGGAACCCACAAAGCCTCCATGAGAACATTGAGATGGGCATCCCACGGGCCCACAGACGCCCACCCTTTACTCACACAGGTCCTAAACCTTTGCCTTCATAACACAAAGAAATAGAAGAAGTTAAAGTTGCTTAAATTGGCAGCAAAAACAGAATTAGTTTTTAAATCATTTTAGTCTTAACTAAACTTCATTGGATTCTAATTATTTAAATCTGTCTGTGGTATTATATGTGAACAAGAATGGCTTAAAAAACGTTAATTCCCTATTGCCCAACATTTGTCAATGACAAAATATGTACTTGTGGGGAACCACAGAAATGACTCTCCTTGAAAAGAAGAGCAACTATCTCCAAACTCGGCCCTGTCTCCATGTGTTGATATGTATAGAGCTTGCCAGGCTATTTCTTTGTCCCTTCAATGGGCTTTAAGGAGTGTAAACTGGGCTGGCCAAGAAGCTGATGTGTAATCTCTGAAGCAAGACGACAGGTGAGTGGTACCCCGCCCAGTGACCCTCCCACACACGTAGTTGAGCCAGGCGGGATGGAGAGCCGTGCTCCATGCTGCCAGCTGGGACCAAGCCTCAAGAAAGAGGCTATGACTTCCCAGGGCAAAAAGGACTGTGCATCAGAACTGAAGCACCGACCCCAAATTATTACCTATTATCTTAGTTATTATGCAGATTGCTCTCTCTGCATTTCTTGACCTCTGCTTATTGCAGAGGTGATCTTAGACTTCCTACCTAGCCCAGCTCATGGTAGTCTGGCAGTCTC
>RJWT010041595.1:0-12291 GCA_004365215.1 Cuniculus paca
ATTTGATTATGGGATGTATTTTAATTCTTTCTGAGTTAGATGTGAGGTGTGGAAGAATGAGCCGTCAATGATGGCTTAAATATTTTAGTCTCAAGCAAATAAATAAATGAACCTTATGGGAGCCCAAGTTCAAGGGATGGGCTTTCAGGAGCACATGTACTGGTGTGTTGGCTTTGAAATAAATTTTAGGTATTCAATACATTAGTTATTTAAGTGAACTTGGAGTTCAAGAGCTGCGAAACAATGAGATGCACTGGCATCTGGGTGCATATACAGTTATAGGACTGACTAATATACCTGAGGAGCAAAAGGATACATTTCAATGACATAAATTCCTTCCACATTTTTAGGAACATTATTCAAGCTCTCCTCTTTCTTGTTAGTAATAGCAAGGAAAATGATCTCATTTTCTGTAGGACAAAGAACAAGTCACGGTGCACACACAGACACACACAACTCACTCCCTTGAACAATTGTCTTAATATTGAAATATGATGATGTTTTATGGTCTCTGTTTTCTTTTAATAGAGATGTCCATTTCCTGAAATGGCAGTTCTGAGAAAATAAGGACATGGATGAGTGACACAAGCTTTTCATTTTTGCTCACATACCATATTTATGCCTCATTGGATACCTTTAATTTTCCCCTTATTGCTTTTCCAAGCTTTTGAGTGGATCAGAAGAAAATGTACTCTGACATATTTAAAGCATTCTGAGACAGAATCTGTACCCATGACCATATCTCTTCCATGTTCAGAAGGTCTCACTGTATCCTTTTTCAGCCCATCTTTCTTGCTTACTTGCTATTTTAAATGATAACCACTCATAAATGTTTAAAAGACAAGATAAGATAATAAATACAGCTCTAAATATCATCTGCTTAATAGTAGTCCAAGAATTATCTATCCTGGAATAATTATTTATGCCAGCGAAGAATAACTCTCTGTAGGTCAAAATTAAAAATAAAATCTACATTTCAAATGAGTTTTAGTAACCATTCTGGCACTTAAAAAACATCTTGCCACTCATATCAAGAAACTTTTAATTTCATACTAACCCATAAAATTGTCTTTACTAATGAATAAGGATTTACCAAAGGAAATTAGTGATATCTTGATTCATAAGTTCTTGAATGGTCATTGAATTAATGTAAATTAATAATTTAGCTTTCTAAGACATCTCAGGAGTCAAAATATTTTTTAAGCTTTGAGCCCTGATATGAAGCTAGCACACATGTAATGAATTAACTTATAATTCCCACCTTCAAAAGACTTATTCACCATCTTTGTAATTATTACATTAAAATATTAAATTGCTATTATTCTGTAAATGTTTAATTTTATGTAAGAATTTATATGAATATAATGGGATACATTATTAATAAATGAATTTTGAAAAAATATATAATTATTTCTATTACAGACTATGGATCAAATCATCATACTATTTCTATTAAGATATGGGTGGAAGGCTTAATATTGAGGTGAAAAAACTTGTTTTATTCCAAGCATTGTATTTGTAATATTTTTGTAATGATTGCCTTTATCATTAAAACTAATGAGACTGGTACATATTTGATATGCATTAATGAAATATCTTCTAACATATATTGTTTAAATGTGTGATTTAACTTCTTTACTATAATTATGAAAATAGAAATTTGTTAAAATTGTTTCAGAATAATAATAGTACAGGTATACAAGCAATGCTTTTATCGCTGAAAGAAAAATAGACTTGCAAGTTTCCCATTTGTGTGTATATGTTAACATCTTTTAAAATTTTGCTCTTTTTTGGGGCGTCTCCTTTCCAAGATAAATAAAAAAGACTCTAACCTTTCCTAACATAAAAATAATTGTCTATAATTCAAATATAATTCATAAATTATACTGCAATATCTTGTACCTATTAGCCAATAAAATGACTTTAAATATTGTACCCAAAGTGGAAGGGCAGATATTTTGTATTTAACAAATTCTACATAATTAAAGACTAGGTGAGTGTAGTTCTTATAATACCAGAAAGGGAGAGTAGCTCATCAGAATTTAATCCAATTGATATGATTTAAAATGTTTAAACTTACACTTTTTGGGGGAAATAAAAGTAATAAATTTCTGCTTATGAAATATGCAAAAATAAATGAAAGCAAAAGTAACATTCGGAAGTACTAGAAAATTATTTTTAAATATGTACATGTTAGAATTTATTCTTTATATCCTGGCTAGAACTTACTATTATGGCATAAGTATTTCCCCAACATCAGAATTATTTAAATTACCCTATGAATTATTATATTGCATACTTAAAGAAAAGTTCATTATCTGCTAGATCATTTTCCAGCTATTGAATATTTCTTTCCTTAATTTTTATTTTTATTGGTACATGTTTGCAGTACATAATGATTATATACTTTGTGAGGAGTTCGTACATGTATATAATACATCTTAATTCTTTTTTTCAACCCCTTATCCTCTTCTCTTTTGCCCCATCTATCTCTTGGTCCCCTTCTCTTTTACAAAAGCTCTATTTTTATACTCCTTATTATCTATCTTTTATTTTGTTCTTTATTTATATTTTGGGTTTCTAATGTAAGAGAAACCATGCAACATTCTAACTTGTGTGTCTGATTTATTTCACTTAACATTATGGTCGCAAGGTGCAAATTCTTACCAGTGTTATTCACTTTTACACAACTCCAGAGCTATCTCTTGTTAAACAAGAATGTTTTCAAATTACTTCACTCAAAATTATCTCATGAATCTTCTTTAAGAGAAAGTCTAAACCTTTTAAAATAGTACGGAAGTCTCTTCTCAGTCTGACTCTGGTCAGCTTTTTTTCTC
This sequence comes from Cuniculus paca, assembly GCA_004365215.1. NCBI lineage: Eukaryota > Metazoa > Chordata > Mammalia > Rodentia > Cuniculidae > Cuniculus > Cuniculus paca. The sequence continues at coordinate 2,838 of RJWT010041595.1, forward strand.
TCACTGTTACCAGGGCTGCAAGATTCACTGACTTCTTCCCAAAAGAGCCAATTTTTCTCAAGCCCATAAATTAGTACCTTTGCTCTTTCTTATCCCTTACTTGCTTTGTCCATCTTGTTCCTCTTCTACACTCATTTTAAGTGCAACCTCCTCTTTGAAAATTTCCTGACCACTCCAACCCAGATAGAGTTAGGTGTGTCTGATACAGGTTTCAGTATTGTCTCGTGTAAACTTCTAAACACTTACCGTATTAAAAAACATCCATTAACTTCTCTGTCCACTGTTTAGATGGTGAGCAGATTAAGCATCTGCTTAATAAGTTCATATATTACATTCATTATTGCTGCACCAATGAGATTAATACTTATAAATGTGTTAATTACATAAAAAAACTATAACATCTTTTGAGTATCTTCTTATATACCAGAAATTTGTCTAAGTCATTTACATGTATTACTTAAGTCCTTAGAAGATCATGATAGAGGTGCTATTATTTACCATTTTTTATGAGGGGAGAATCCAAGGCATTACATAGTTAAGTCTGTGCTGGAGACTAGACTTTTGGTGAACGTCAGGACCCCACTGTGAGGATCGTGTTCTGCAACTCTTCAGTCGGATATTTTCTTTCTGTTAAAATGACTCCAAGGACAATTATGAAATGGCTTTGAAGCAAAACAATTAAAAGAACAGGGACACATATTCATTGCTTCCATTTTATTTCTCCTGAATCTCAAAAACTTTGAGAATAAGAAGGACTGAATGATTTACCAATGTTTCTTAGCTAGTTAAATGGGTTAAATGGAGAAAAATTAGTTCTCCTTTCCTTTATTGCAGTGTACTTCCCTGCTAGATTAAGCCGACTTCATATTTTTCTGTAAAATTAAGATGCAGTTTCAAAGAAAATAGAAACATGAATCACTAAAAGAACATCAAGAGTTATTGCTTTTATTTATTAAAAGAAAAATTTTATGAAATATGCAAAAGACTCACTCCAGCCTTGACAAACAGGTTTAATTGTGAAAAATAAATGCACCATAGTCTCTTCAACAAAGATAGTGGCCTAGATATGTTCAAATGCAAGTTCATCATAAGCTTGCTTTTGCATAAAGGTCTTACATATATATAAATAAATATAAATATAAGCATAAATACAAGTATCACCCATAAAACTGAAAGATTTAAAACAAGATGAATAAAGCAAATGATATTACTGTTTCAATAAATGTATGTGAAAGTAATAGTTATGTTACATATCTTGTGTCTGAGTTATGCGTGAGATACTGAGTTAAAAAGATAGAATGGGTTAACTCACACCATTTGCTTACAATATGGAGGTCTGAAATTACATTTGTAGTGAAAGTTGTGTTACCAAAGAATGTGTTACTAAAGCATGCTTATCTGTAGAATAATCTCCCCCAAATATCTCCTTTCATAACAAGTAATGCTGCTGTAGGTGATAACATGATAGAAAAATTACAGTATAAACATAAAAGTCGAAGGGACTTTTATCATCCAACTCCAGATATATGATTAAATCTGTTTCTTCCTAACTCAAGCTTTTCAGCCCAATTTTTCTTCCTAAATATGATTACAAGTTTATCTCCTTTTCAATCCTTCTGCTTCCTTTTCCTTCTTAATACACAGTTCCCAAATGAAGTAAAATAGCAGGGTCTACTGAGAATAATACTTTTCAGCTTCATATTTTATACTTAATTATGTTATGATTCATAGAAAAATTGATCCCAAGGCTCATAATTTTTCTTTTTCTAATTTCTATTTTTCAAAAACTGCCTGTCCACCATTTCCTTGTTAATGTAAACCAATAGTGGTCCTTGTTTGAAAGCACTTCATCAGAATTAGCCTCAAGTGAGTCAGCTGATGAAAGAAACAGTAATAAATGAACATGTGTCAAAAACAGGGTTGTTGAGGAAAAAAAAAATTCAGTTACCCAGCACAGACTACAGTATAATTTATTAACGTGTCAGGAGCAAACCTTTAAGGTAAAAAACAGCTGATACAAAATGCTCTGATTAACCAAAATGAATCTTTAATGGAAGTAAATGAAAAAGAACAGAACTGCAATGGTGCCATTCACTATTCAAAATTAATTTGGAAATGGTTAATTTGAAAGTGCTGTAACACTGAATGAACTGTCTGAATAATGAATAGCATTCATTGCAAGGTGTGTTTCCACGTAGTAGGGCTTCAGAGTGGGTGCTAAATATCACCTGCAAGTACCTTCCATCACAAAAGAAAGAGCATTTTTTTTAAAAAGTGAAATCAATTTGAAAAAGAAAAACAAAATCATAAAAGTAGATATAATGTCATTTTATATTTCAATTTCACTAGTCTTTGCAACTTTTTTATAACTTAGATTTTTAAAAAGCATCATCATCTGCCAAAAGCAGTATCAAATAAAACTGTACTTACAAGGTCATCCTAATGAAAAAAATCAGTGTGTGTCTTCTCTGTATAGTTGATAATTTGAAAGGAAACTTTTATTAACATATTATACTGGTTCAATTTGTGTGCCACACAATGAATTTAAGAAGCTAAATATTATTCGTATAATTCTATCCAAGATGAATAACCACTTAACAAGTATTATGTGTACCAATTAGCAGTGAAGTAGCCCCGGGAATGTGTAATGCAGGAATTTTATGGGGTAGAGTATTAATTAGGCTAAGGCTATGGATGTGTCATTGACTCACTTGGGAGAGGAAAACCAAAGAAAATTTTTACCTTGCCACTATATTTTAGACAAGGAACATAAAGAAATCAGCTCAAACAAATTATTCTAACCTGTTTCTTTCTTTTTCAGACTATATAAAAATTTTAATTCAATAATCTAATAATAATTAATTCAGCAATTTTCTGTATCAATGAGGAGAATATTCCATTTTAGGTTTATCCCAGTCTCTAATTACCTGTTGTTATGGTTTATATCCAGATGTCTTCCCAAAGCCTCATGTGCTCATAGGTGGGAATTTGGGGAGTGACTGGATCATGGGTGTATGGTACTCATCACTGGATTAGTTCACTGATAGGTTTAAAGCTGGGTGTAACATTGGGAGGTAAAGCCGGGTAGGAAGATGGGTCACCAGCAACGTGACTGGGAGTGTACATATCCCTCCTGCTTCCTTTTTCCCATTCTGCTTCCTGCCTGCCACGCCATGATCTGATTCTACTCCCCCATGCCTTTCTGCCATGACACCTTGCCTTGAAACCAACCATGCATTGAAACCTCAATAAACTGTGAGTCAAACAATCCTTTCTCTACTAAATCGTGGGTGTTCAGTATTTTGTTCCAGAAATAAGAAAGTAACTAAGGCATTTGTGGATTGAATGATTGGGTAAGAATAACAAATTATAAAATTGAATATATGAAAAATTTCTAAACTATATGTGTGACCTACAGTAATCAATGGAGGCCATATAAGTAAAATATACCCATCAGTCTACTTGGAGTTGTGTATATTCAATAAAGCTGCTATTAATATTTTGTACCTTATATTTCTTATTTTTAAAATCTCTACAAATTATCAAAATGGTACTTGATATGCTACTTTCGAATGTCTCAAAAACAAGATCAGAGTCATTCTAAAAATGTTTATTTAACATTCATCTGTTTCTAGCATCTATGCAACAAAGCAATTGGATAAAGATTACCAAAATTAAACTCTAGTTATATAGACACATTTATATTTTATCCATATTTATATGACATTTAATCAATCCAATAGCATAAGTATCTACACTGCACATGCATCATTGATACTAAAGTGTTTTTGATAATAAAGTTATTAATGAGAATAATAGCAATAAACGTTACTAATAATAACTCATGTATGTCTAAGAAAAACAGGCAAAATATTCTGTGAAGTTTCCTGATTCTTCACTTTATTTTCTCTTTTGTATTTCAAATTCCTTAACATATTTTGTAATTATTAAGTCTTGAGAGATAAAATGAGTGACAAATATGTGATATGTGTAAGGATGAAATTTTGTGTTGTTTGAGTGAGTTGTTTGATGGTTAACAGTGTTGTTATTCAGATACAATCCATATACAAAAGTGTAGAACCTTATAAATTGATGTATTTTTCCACTACTTTTTTCTAATAAATAGGTATTTATGAAGCAGCAATTTTTTTCATATTTAAATCACTACTATTCTAAGAGGCATATGACAAGGGGAATAACACTTTATAAAAGATGAGTATCTTGATACCACATAATGCCAACTCCAAAGGACCCCAAAACCAAACTACCAAAACTTAATTAGCTTCTACATTTTTTCCTGTAACGTAAATGAAAATTCTCGTATCCATCAATAATCTGAAGATTTCCAAATATTAGAGAGTTGAAATGGCAAATCAAAGTTCAGATCACAATTCCTCAACTTCAAAGACAGAATGTATCATACTTTTGATTTATTTCTCCTTTCCTTTGTTATAAATCAATGGAGTTGAAACCTTCCCAGGAGTAACATTTACTGCAATCAGAGCTGTGGTAGGAAAACTTCAACTACAAAGGGATCTCCTTTGTTTCAAGACCCCTTTGGTGCCTAAAACCGTGGACAATAACAAATCCCACATGTCTATTTTTTCCTGTTCATACTTGCCCATGATTAAATTTGATTTATAAGTTAAACACAAAAAGTAGTAAAACATAACAAATAATGGAATGAACTTACTATAACAAGATGCTATAATAAAAAGGATGTTCTCTCTCTTTTCCTCTCCCCCCCTGTGTTTCAAAATGTCTTCTTGTACTCTTTCGTACAACTTTTTATTGTAATAATATGAGAGATTACAAAGTCTTCACGATGAGATTAAGAAAGGTGAATACCAGTCATTATAATGTTGCATAAGGGTTCTACCTATGGGTTACTTGAACACAAGCTCGGTGATACCGAGACAATAAGCACAGTAACTGATAACTGCTAAGTGACTACCGGGAAGGTGGTATTTACAGCAAGGAAATGCTATGAAAAAGAACAATTCATGCCCCAAGCATCATAGGGCAGAGCTGTGAGAGATTTCACTCTGCTCTTCAGCATGGCTCAATATTTAAAACTTATAAATTTATTATTTCTGAAATTTTTCATTTAATATTTCAGAGCACAGATCACTGCAGATAAATGAAGCCATGACAGGAAAAACTGTGGATAAGGGCAGTGGGGGGACTACTGCCATTAACAAATTGCTCAAGGCTCAGTATAGATAATTCTAACAGTCAAAATGTCCAGAGAGGCAAGGTCATAGCCCCCTCCACACACACACACACACACACACACACACACACACACACACACACACTCTTCTGAGGTTTATATCCAAGTGTTGGACCAACTTTCACAGTAGCTATTGGAGAAAATTCCCCTCTGCTAACCATGATGGGAAGAGAAATGTATCTATTTTGAAATATGCAAAAGAATTCTGTTCTTAGCAAAGCCTTCCCTCAAGAGAAATGTTTATGTAGACAGAGCTTAACCTGCAGGGTTTTATCAGAGCCCAGCTAACCTCAAGGAAAAGGAAGAACAAAATTCCAGGTTGCTACAGTTTTCCACATTAAAAAGTGTATACTAACTATAGATCCCTCTAGCCTTCCATGTGAGAAAGGAGAAATATGTAACTCCAGGCTCCTTTATCTGTCCAGCCCCATCTAAGGTTAAAGTCTGCAGAGGCACAAACTCACTGAAAGACTGAAACATGATCATCATATAGATTAGAGAATGATCCTCTGGACTTCAACTTTACTACCACATCACTAAAGACCTATTTAAAGTTGTTCCTTTTACCCAGCTAGTATGTTTAACTAGCAAGGAAAAATTACAAGGCATGCTAAAAGGTAAAAACATAATTTAAAAACACAGATCTACAATAAAAACTTGATTCATGTATGGCAGTGATATCAGAATGAAGAAAACAGAAATTTAAAACAACTATGACTAATGTGCTAAGGACTCTAATTGATAAAGTGGAATTTGAAGGGACATATGGAGTGTAGCCACATACCATGTAATATAAGAGAGGAAAACTTTTAAAAAAGAAAGAAAGAAAGAAAGAAAGAAAGAAAGAAAGAAAGAAAGAAAGAAAAGAAAAGAGAGAAAATACACTGAGATGTAACTGAGATGAAGCATGTCTTACTAATAAATGAGACACCAAGGCCGGAAAGTCTGAGCCTAAAGATACCTCAAAAACTGAAAAGCAAAGAGAATAAGCCTGAAAAACAACAGACTATCTCCAAAGTATAAAACAACTACAATAGGAGAAATTTATGAATAATCACAATACCAGTAGGAAACAGAGAGAGAGAAACAAAGGAAATACTTGAGGCAACAATAAATAAGAATTTCTTCAAATTATATCAACCACAAAAACACAGATCCATGAAACTCAAAGTACTCCATTAGGATCAATCTCTACAACAAACTCAAAAACAAACAAACAAACAAACAAATGAACTACATCTGAGCATATCATAAACTACTAAAACATTCTGACACTAAAAATCCCTGAACAAATCTTTATGGGAAGGAGAATAACTTACCTAAGAAGAATAATGATAAAAATCATATCTAACTTCTCAGAAATCATGTAAACAAGAAAGCAGAGTGAAATATTTAAAGTGTTCAAAGAAAAGCCCACCAATCTAAAATCGCAAATCCTAAGAAACTGTCTATTAAAAGTGAAGAAGAAATAAAGACTATGTCAAGCAAATAAAAGTTGGGGAAATCTGTTTCCAGTAAAAGTACCTTGCAAGGAATGTCAGAAAACAATTAAGTAAAGGAGGACAATTACATGGGTAAGAAACTTGAATCAATACAAGGAAAGGAAGAACATCAGAGAGGAATGAGTAAGATCAAAACTTATTTTTCTTTTCTTAAATGACCTAACAGATAACACTTTGTCTAAAATACTCGTTCTTCGCAACTTAGATTTGGCACAATCACAATTGAAATATCCAAACGTCATCTTGTAGACAGCAAAAAGTGATACTAAAATTTGTGTATGGGGACAAGTGACCCAAAAAAGCTAATACAATATTGAAGAAGAAAAATATTAAAGCACTGACACTACTCAACTTCAGGACTTCCTACCAAGCTACGGTGATCAAGTCAGCGTACTATTATAAAAGAATGCACAAGTAAATCAGTGGAACAAAATAGAGAAATCAGAAATTAACTCACACAAATGTATTTAACTGAATTTTGACAGAGGAGATAAGGGTGATGCAACTCACAAAAGATAACTTTTTTAATGACTGGTGTGGTAACAACTGGGCACTCGTGTAGAAACAAAGAAACAAATACATGCATTTAAATCTAGATACATAAATTACACCTTCCACAACAATTAACTCAAAATAGATGGTGGACCTAAATGCAAAACACAAATCTATAAAACTCTTAGAAAATAACATAAGAGAAAATGACCTTAGGTTTTATGATGATATTTTAGTTGAAATTCCAAAAACACAATCCTTAAAAGCAATAATTGATAGACTAGACTTCATAAAAATTGAAAATTGCTGCTCAATAAAAGACATTTTCAAGAGAATGATAAGTCACAGGTTGTTCAAAATATGCAAGACATTAAAACTTAATAATAACAAAAAAACATTTTAATCATCAAACACATCTTTGATGAGTCAAAGAATATACATAAATATATAGATGGTAAATAAGCATATGAAAAGATGTCCCATGTACAACCATGAAATAACAATGAGAGGGCTGGAGATTTAGCTCAGTGGTATAAGTGCCTGCCTGGTAAGTGCAAGGTTGTGAGTTCAATCCCCAGTAACAGAAAGAGAGAAAGAAGAAAAAGAAAAAGAAAAAGAAAGAAAGAAAGAAAGAAAGAAAGAAAGAAAGAAAGAAAGAAAGAAAATAAATAAATAAATAACAATGAGAAACCACTGTATACCTATAAGAATGACCAAAACCTAAATCACTGACAACACTGAATGTTCAATGTTGATGATGGCATGGAGTAACAACAGTTATTTAATGCTGGTGGAAATGCAAAATGGTCAACCAATTTCAAAAACAGTCTAGTGATTTCTGATAAAACTAAACTAGGCATACTCTTACCATAAGATTCAGTAATCATAATTCTTGGCATTTATCCCCAAATTTGAAAGTTATTGTCCATTAATGTTTATAGCAACTTTATTCATAATTGCCAAAATTTATAATCAACTAGTAAGTCCTTCAGTATGTGAATGGGTAAATATACTGTGGTACAACCAGATAGCAAAAAGTAATTTAAAAATTAATGCATTATCAAGACTTCAAAGATATAGAAGGAACTAATATGTATACAACTGAGTGAAAGAAGCCAATTTGAAAAGCTACATACTCTCTGATTGCAATTATATGACTGACATTCTAGAAAAGAGAAAACAGTAGACAGAGAAAAGATAAATGTGAGGCTAGAGGGGAGGGAAAATGAACAGGCAGAGTGCAGAGGGTTTTTAGGACAGTAAAATTGTTTTGTACAGTACTATAATGGTAGATATGTGTGATGGTGCAGCTGTTCAAGCCCACATAATGTACAGTCTCACTAGGGAATCCTAATGTAGACTGTGGGCTCCGGGTGATAGCGCATCTGTGTCATCACTCACATGATATACCACTCTGGTGGGGTTGTTAGTAACAGGGGAACCTGTGCATGTGGAAATGTCCTCGCCTGCTCATCAGGCATTCTGTGAATCCTAAAGCACTCTGAAAAGTGAATTCAAACTAATTGTAATAAAGAGACAAACAAGTCCTTGAGCTAATTGTACATAGTTGACTTACAGCAAACTTAAGCAGAAGGTAATATAACCATATTTAAAAATAATTTGTAAAAACATTTTTAAAATACTATGAGCCTTGGAAAAAACACATGTAAAATAGTTGTGGGCTTGCATTTTCTAGCAAATAACTTGCATGAAATTGGAATCATTAATATACAGAACGGGATAATTTTCAAAATTGTATGTGTTCTTCAAGTAACCAGTATTTTGTCAAAAGTTAATAATTTTAACAACACTCAACCCTACTGAGAAAAAACCCATATGATTGAAGACACATAAATGTTCTTTTTCTCAGGCTTTACTTAAAGAAATATGATAAATTATATCAAAGACTAAGTTGTAGTCATATAACAGAGACAAATGTTCATAGTTGTCATGGTCAAATAATGCTTCTAATTCCCTGAACATTTTATGCTAATATAGTTTTGAGTGTGAGTATATCATTCAACCATTCTTTTATACTGAAATTACTTCTTTTTTATTGCTTTATTGGATTTGTAAATACAATATATTAGGTTCTAAGTGCAAATTTATTAGGTTGACATGATTATTTTGAAATTCAGGAAACAGATGATTTGAGTATGTACAATCCATGTACGGGGCCCCTTTCTTTCTTTCTTTCTTTCTTTGTTTCTTTCTTTCTTTTTTTTTT
>RJWT010041596.1:0-12299 GCA_004365215.1 Cuniculus paca
TCCTCCAGAGTCGCGTCACTTCTGTAGAAGGGGAGGTGCAGGAAGAGAAAGAAAAATGGACACAACGGCTGCTTCTAACCAATCTCCACCTCCCTGCCCCCAATAACGGAAAGTACAGATGGTTTAGACAAAATGACTTCTGGCCATTTTTATCTCCTTCACTAAGCTATAATCCCAACCCTCTTATGTTTATTATGAAGCAGAGTGTCCTTAAATTGCTCAAGCTGCCCTCAAACTTGTAATCCTCTTGCCTCAGCCTCCAGAGTAACTGGAATTAAAAGTGTGCACCCTGCTTCTCCATCCTTCCTTTTTCATTTGTTTGGCAGTGCTGGGAACTGAGCCCAGGGACTCCCACATGCTGGGCAAGTGCTCTGCCACTGAGCTACATCCCTAGCGCAGCTTCTCCATTAATGCTGCCATCAATGTTGCACCTGAGGTGGTGTTTACATAGCATGTAAGTGGGTTCTGAAAAATATCTGCTGCAAGGGGCTGGGGATCTAGCTCAGCGGTCTAAGCACCTGCCCGGCAAGCGCAAGGTCGTGAGTTCAATCCCTGGTGCCGCAAAAAAAAAAAAAAAAAAAAAAATGTATCTGCTGCAGGGCCGGGGATTCAGCTCAGTGGCCTAATTGCCTGCCTGGCAAGTGTGAGGTCATGAGTTCGATCCCTGGTGCTACAAAAAAAAGAATTTATGACTTGGGGCTGGGGATTTAGCTCAGCTGCGCAAGCACCTGCCTGGCAAGTGTGAGGTCCTGAGTTTGATCCCCAGTACCAAAAAAAAAAAAAAAAAATCTGCTGCAAATTTCTTTTCTATACATTTATTGTCCTTCAGGGTTGCCTTTCTAACGGACATCCTTGATACATCAAAACTGCTTTTGAAGCCAGGTGTGATGGCACACACCTGTAATTCCAGTATCCTGGGAGGCTGAAGCAGGAGGGTGGCAACTTCAAACCCAGCCCAGGCAATTTCATGATTCTTGTCTCTAAATAAAAAAGCAGAAGAGCAGCGCTGCTACTTGTATACTCTCAACCAAGGCAAGGCTTCTCCTGATCAGTGGTGGCTGTCCTCTTCTACCAAGTACACTGCTTTGGGAAGGACAGATATGGAGTGGAGAGAAAGGGGACACCTCTCTAGCCAGCCCTATCAGCTAAGTCAACTGGTGAGCAGTGGGGTGACAGATGCCCCAGCCAGATCGCCCTAACATCCAAAAGAAGAAAAGAATGGGGATGTAGCTTATTGCAAAGAGCCGGGACCCATCATCCAGTCCCACAAAAACAACAGCTACAAATCCCTCTTGTTCACTCAGTCCCCTCAATACTCAAATTCCATATTGCTCACCAGGTCCTAGGGCTTCTGTTCTGCATCTTTCTTTTCCAGTCCTGCATGACTGCCTTGTTATAGGCTCTCAAAATTCCTCAACTAGACTTGTCTCTCAACAAATCTCTCCATCTTTCAATAGTCTCTTAACCAATCACCTCTTCTAACGAGGGTCCTCCTAAGCCATTCTTCACAGAGCTGCCTGAGGACCTGGAATAGAAATGATACTAAGTTCCCCACTGCCTACACTAAAATCCAATCTCATTAGAAGGGCCCACAAGGACTCCATGATTTGAGGCTGCCTACTGCTCTAGTCTCATCTTTTTCTTTCTTTTTTTTTTTTTTTTGGTAGTACTGTGGGTTGAACCCCAACTCTGAGCTAGGCCTTTAAGAAAAAAAAAATTTTGAGCCAGGCATGGTGGCGCACACCTATAGTCCCAGCACTTGGGAGGCTGAGGCAGGAGGACTGTCGTGAGTTCGTGAGTGTGAGGGCCAGTCTGGGTTACATAAACAACTTCAAGGCCAGCCTGAATTGCAAAGTGAGATGCTGTCTCAAAAAAAAATTTTTTTTAAAAAAAGTTTTGAGACTGTCTAAGCTAAGTGGGGGTAGAACTTGAAATCTTTCTGCCTTTGCCTCCCAGAGTACTGGTACTATAGGGATGTGCTACCATACCTGGTTTTTTCTGAGACAATATGTAATCCAGGCTGTTCATTTATTTTATTTGGTACTGGGGATTGAACTCACAACCTCACGCTTGCCAGGAAGGCACTTAGGCTGCTAAGCTAAATACCTGGGCCCCTTTATTTTGCTTTTTTGAGACAGGGTCTCCCTAGGTAGCCCAGGCTGGCCTTGAACACACAACAATCCTTTTGCCTCAGCCTCCCAAGTGCTACGATTATAGGAGTGTGCCACCATGCCCAGCATCAGGCTGTTCTTGAACTCACAATGTAGCCCAGGCTGGACTCAAACTCATGATTGTCCTGTCTCAGCTGCCCAAGTGCTGGGATTACAGATGTGGGCTGCCATGCCCAGTTTTCACAGCTTACTTTCCCACACTCTTTATGCACCAACTGTGCAAAACAAATTCCAGTTCCCTAATTCACCAGACTGTTTCATGCCCGTGTGGCTTTCCTTCTATGAATTATTCCCTCTGGAATGCCTTGTCTAATCACCTTCCCTCCCCACTCAGGGAGCAAACACCTACTCCTCTGTTGAGGCTGAGATTAAGGGTCAACAGCTATCAAACGTTTCCAGGTGCTCTAAAATCTCCACCAGTGGGATGAACCATTGCACCCTCTATCCCTTCTATCCCCACAGTGACAGTTAGCATTGCCACCAACACCCATTACCAGTTTTCCTCATTCCCTCTTCCTGACAGAAAGCTTTGAGAGATCAGGGACCATCTCACTTTTATCCTCCAAAAAAAGTTAATTCATGGGTGAATGAATATGCATTAATAACTTTCTGTCATTTCCTAGTATAACTGCAGTATGCTCAAGGAAAAAAAAAACACATTTTAAGATCAGAAGCAGAGGGCCAGGGATTTAGCTCAGTGGCATAAGCGCCTGCCTGGCAAGTGCGAGGTCATGAATTTGATCACCAGTACCAAAAAAAAAAAAAGAAAAGATAAAGAAAAAAGACCAGAAGCAGAACCAGGGATAGGCATAGTGGCACAGGTGATAACCTCAGTTGCTTAGCAGGTGAGGACAAGAGAATTACAAATTTGAGGCCATGCTGGGCATGCCTGCGCATGTCTGTGACTCCAGCACTCAACAAGATGAGGCAGGAGGATCACTTAAAATTTGAAGCCAGCCTGGGTTACATAGTGAATTCAAGGCCAGCCTGAACTACAAAGTAAAACCCTAGCTAAAAAAAAACTCAAAAAAACAAACAGAACAAAATGTTTGAGGTCAGCCTGAGCCATTTGATAAGATCCTTTTTTTCTTTTTCTTTTTTTTTTGGTCTTTTTAAGACAGGGTCTCACTATGCAGGTCAGGCTGGCTTGAGCTCACTTTGTAGCCCAGGCTGGCCTCAACTCACACTGATCCTCCTGTCTCAGCCTCCAGAATGCTGGGATTACAGCCATGAACCACCACACCTGGCTAAAATAAAAATTTTTTAAAATAGCTGGGAATATAGCTGTAGTTGAATATTGCACTTGCCTGCCATCTGAAGCCTTGGTTTTGTCTCTAGTACGAAAAGAAAAAAACAAAACAAAACAAAACAAAGATTAGCAGGACAGACAGTCTTAGTCAAATCTCGCCCTCATGTTGCTTTTTTGGCAGGGTTTTTTCCAGTCCTAAATTAGGGGCAGAATTATTATAGTTACTCACATGTGTTAAGCAGACACGAATGAGCTAGGCATGGTGGTACATTCCCTAGACTGGAATGAGGTATTTATAGACCCCACATGTGTTACAGATAACACATTCTAAAAATCACTAAGAAGCTGGGCCTGGTGGCAAAGGCCTGTAATCCCAGCACTCGGGAGGCTGGGACAGGAGGATCGTTGCGAGTTCAAGACCAGCCTGGGCTACAAAGTGAACTCAAGGCCAGCCTGAACAGCATAGTGAGACCCTGTCTCAAAAAGACAAGGACTGGGGATTTAACTCAGTGGCATAAGTGCCTGCCTGGCAAGTGCGAGGTTGTGAGTTCAATCTGTGGTGCCACAAAAATATTAAAATCAAATCAAATCAAATCAAATCAAATCACTTAAGAGTCTATGTAGGAAATATATTTGTTTACTTAAAAAAATAGCCATAGCTAGGCGTGGTGGTGCACACCTGTAATTCCAGCACTTGGGAGGCTGAGGCAGAAAGACTGCCACAAGTTTGAGGCCAGCCTGAACTGCATAGTGAGTTTAAGGGCATACATGGTGAGACTCTATCTCAATTAAAAAACAAAACGAAAAACCCCTAAAAATAGAGTTGCAACCATTTTTTTTTTTTTTTTTTTTGCGGCACTTGGGATTGAACTCACAACCTTGCGCTTGCTGGGCAGGCGCTTAGACCGCTAAGCTAGATCCCCAGCCCTGTTTTTGAGACAGGGTCTCACTATGCAGTTCAGACTGGCCTTGAGCTCACTTTGTAGCCCAGGCTGGTCTCGAACTCACAACGATCCTCCTGTCTCCGCCTCCCGAGTGCTGGGATTACAGGTGTGAGCCACCACGTCCAGCAGTTGCAACCGTTTTTAAAGTTTCTATCATAATAAATCCACCACGAAAAATCTTTTTGCTTTGGTTTTATGAGACAGGGCTTTGATATATAGCCCAAGTTGACTTTGAATTCTTGATCCTTCTGCCTGAGTCTCCCACTGGAATTTCAGGCATGTTCTACCATGTCTAGCCACAAAAATCTTAATGATAAATGATATCAAAGGCAGATAAATGAACTTTTTTTTTTTTTTGTGAGACAAGCTCTTGTTATGTACACTGGCTTTGAATTTACTGTGATTCTATTGTCCCAGCCTCTTGGGCACTGGGATTATAGGCATGCACCACCATGCCCAGCCAATTTTTGAGTTATTCTTTTTTAGTTTGAACTCACCGTGTTTCTATTTCTTTTTTTATGACAGTATGTGTATATATATATATATATTTTTTTGGTACCGGGGATCGAACTCACAACCTCATGTTTACCAGGCAAGTGCTTGAGCTGTTGAGCTAAATCCCTGGCCCTTTTTTTTTTTTTTTTTTGTAGCATCGGGGATTGAACTCACGACCTTGCACTTGCTGGGCAGGCGCTTAGACCGCTGAGCTAGATCCCCAGCCCTCCTTTTTTTTTTTCCTTTTGGTACCAGGAATCAAACTGAGGGCCTCGTGCTTGCTAGGCAGGCGCTGTGCCACTGAGTTACATCCCTGACCCAACAGCATATATCTTTATGACATGAACACATACATGTAACTGGACAGATGACAATATTTGGTCATGATTTTTTGTTTCATTTTTTAGGAATCTTTTGGAACCAGGAATCAAACTCACAACTTGTGCTTACCAGGCAGGCGCTGTGCACTGAGTTATATTCCTGGTCCTTTTTTGAGACAGGGTCTCACTATGCAGTTCATACTGGTCTTGAACTCACTATATAGCCCAGACTGGCTTATAACTCACAGTGATCCCCTTGCCTTAGCCTCCTGAGTGCTGGGATTGCAGGTGTGCACCAGCATACCCAGCTCTTTCTTCCTTTGTTTATATTTCAGTAAATTTTGTCTTGCACGTGCATATCAATTTAAATCCTCTCTACTTACTTGGGTAAGACATGATGGTCGACCAGAATGAGTGTGAGCAGGCCAGCCTGGTGCAATGCATACAGGTCAATCTCGTCCCGGAAAATCAACAGGGTCTCTGGAATATGAACCCTCTGAAGGAAGAAGACGTTGTCACCTCGCAGCGGTAGCTCGGAACGTTTTATATTTAAAACTGGTATAAAGACTTCCTCAGCTTCAGTTGTCTGGATAGGAAAGTGAAAAGAGGGTATCTCAAAGTTTTGGAAGACAAGGAACAGTAGCAAGACTAGGCTGGGGATGTAGCTCAGGATCCGTGAGGCCCACAGTTCCATGCTAGTATCAAAAAATAAAAGCAACAAAGGAGAAATGAGCTGAGGTAAGTTATCACTTTTGTCAAAGCCGCAATTATCTAGTCTATAAAAATAAATGGGTGGGGCCAGGGATTTAATTCAGCAGCACAGTGCCTGCCTGACAAGTGCAAGGTCATGAGTTCAATTCCCGGTACCAAAAAATAAAAATAAAAAGGAAAGAAAGAAAGAAAAAAATGAGTGATGATCCTTTAGTTCATGAAGGACTTTGGCACATTACTTCTCTGATATAAAAAGAAAGAGAAAGAAAGAGAGAGAAAGAGAGAGAGAGAGAGAGGGAGAGGGAGAGGGAGAGGGAGAGAGAGACAGAGAGAGAGAAGGAAATAAATGGAGGCTTTTTTTGTGGGGGAGGGTTCTGGGATTGGAACCCAAGAATCTACACATGCTCTGCGCATGATCTACCACTGAGCTGTACCCCATGCCCAAAACGATGACTCTTGCCCCCTCCTCCTTGGGAGTAACATGAGAGTCAACAAGATAACCCCTAATGAAGTCCTGGTTTTAGATAAAATGCTGCAGAGATTATCAATTCTTAAGAGTTAACCTGGATGAGATCACTAACACCCAGAAGGAACTCACTAATATGCTGTTTGTATGCTACTTTATGGTTTACAAATCCCTCAGAATAGATTTCCTCATTTGTCCCTCATAGTAACACTGAAATGTTATTCTGGATGCGGCACAAGACTTAGCAAAAGGGGACAGGGATTTAGCTCAGTGGCGTAAGTGCCTGGCAAGGGTGAGGTCATGAGTTCGGTCCCCAGTACCAAAAGAAGAAACACCCCCCCCCCCACAAAACGAAACAAACAAAAAAAGACTTAGCAAAAGCAAGGGATTTAACTGAAGTTAGGCTAAATGCTGTTGAATGGCAGAGCAGGATCTTGAATCCAAATCTTTTCATTCTAAGAGATTCTGTTCTAAGTACTCACCTTTGTTAGATAAAAAGCCAAAGTGAGAGCAGATACCATGGAGTCCAAGTCACAGGCTTCATTTCCTAGTACCACGTGCAGAGGCCGGGACTCCTCGAGAGGAAGAAGAGGAATGTTTATATTTAAACCTGGTATAAAGACTTCCTCAGCCTCTGTTCATTTGCACTTACCTTTGGCTCTCGTGGGGCTTCACACACAGACTCACCCTGAGCCTCGCTGAGGTGCTGGGGAAGATGCCTTCTTGGCCTCACTGCACAGGTGAGGGTCTCACCAAAAGGGCCCAGGGGTTTCAGCTAAACTTTAAGCATTCCACACACACCCAGTTGGTGGGAAAGTGAGTTTTACTGCTACTCAATTGTCTCCTCAAATGTTACCTTTCAGAAGAACAGGAGTAAAGAATTAGCTGAGGTCTCGTCTCTTAGGCACTCAAGGTAGTCAAGAGCGGGACATTTCAGTAGCTGCTAAACCCAAGGTTCTGCTTGGGTTTTCAATATGGGGGAAGAAACTCTTCCGCATCTAATGAGAACAGGTGAGGCGGTTTAGGAAATAAAGGTAAAAGTAAGATTTAGTCCTGATCCAGTTGTCCGAGGAAACCCTGCCTTCCCTAAGAAGCCTCAATGCTAACTATATATAACCAATGGCTCTCACAACCCGAGAGGCAGACTCAGATTAAACAACAGTTGCTGCCGCTGGAAATTTTATTTTTAAAGCTTTGAAAAGTCCAGCTGCTCTGAGGAAGAAGAGATGGATGGTACTATTAATCCTGCTCTCCTTGCATCTCCTTAGCTGCCATGGTTTTAAATAAAACACATTTTAAGGACTTGGGATTTAGCTCAGTGGCATAAGCGCCTGCCTGGCGAGCGTGAGGTCGTGAGTTCCATCCCCAGTACCAAAAAAAACCAAAACGCATTTCGACTATAGTGCCTACAATAGCAGGTACAGGAGTTTGGTCTTGTTTTTAAACATGTATTAAGTGTGCCAGGCATTATTCTAATATTTTTCATTTAATTTTTTTTTTTTTTTTTGCAGCACCAGGGATCGAACTCATGATCTCGTGCTTGCCAGGCAGGGGCTTAGGCCACTGAGCCAAATCCCCAGCCCTTGTCTTTTTAAGACAGGGTCTCACTGTGCCGTTCAGGCTGGCCTTGAGCTCACTTTGTAGCCCAGGCTGGTCTTGAACTCCCAATGATCCTCCTGTCTCAGCCTCCCGAGTGCTGGGATTACAGGCATGTGCCACCAGGCCCAGCTTATTTAATATTTTTGCATGCATTAACTGATCATTTGCCAGGCATGATGGCGCACACCTGTAATCCCAGTATTTGGGAAGATCATCACGAGTTTGAAGCCAGCCTGGGCTACATAGCAAGAACTTGTCTCAAAAAAGAAAATAATTAACTAATTGTTTAATCCTCAAAACAACCCAGTTAGGTAGGTACTTTAAGAATTATTCTTATTCCAAGAATGAGCATGCTGCCAGGTAGAACAAGCCACGTAGCAGCACATGCCTGTCATCTCTGAAACACTGGGCCAGGAGGCAGAGTAGGAGTTCAGCCAGAAAAATTCACCAAGACCCTGTTTCAGAATGGATCAAGGAGCAGACTCAACAGTATGCTGCATACAAGAAACACATTTAATTCAAAAAGAAATTCACAGACTGAAAGTCAAAGGATAAAAAACAACACTCCATGCAACAGGAACCCAGAAAAAAACATGGGTAGCTATTCTATTTGCAGGCAAAGTGAATTTTAAGCCAAGACTGATTAAGAGATAAATAAGGTCATTATATCCTTGTAAAGGGAACAATTAAAGAGGAAGAGATAACAATCATAAATATATATGCAACAACTGCCAGTACACCCAATGATATAAAACCATTACTAATGGACATGAAAAATCAGATAAGCCCTAATACAATTGTATTGGGAAATCTCAATACCCTACTGTCACAAAAAGACAGATCAACTAGTCAAAAAAATCAATGAAATATTAGAACTAAATCAAACTTTTGAACAAATGGACTTAGTAGATGTCTATAAGTGTTCCACCCCACAACATCAGAATACACACTCTTCTCAGATGCACACAGGACACAGAACATGTTTAAGTAAATGCAAAGGAATTGAACTTATCCCATGCGTACTCTCAGACCACAGTGCAATGAAATTGGAAATCCATGCCAAAGGAAACCACAAGAGCTTCAAAAACACATGGAAATTAAATAGCACCCTACTGAACAACCAATGGGTCACAGATGAAATCAAAGAAGAAATCAGACAGTTTTTAACAGCTGAATGATAACAACAATACAACATATGGAACTTGTGGGACACAATGAAAGCAGTCTTAAAAGGGAAATTTAAGGGGCTGGGGATTTAGCTCAGCGGTTTAAGCACCTACCCACCCGCAAGCACAAGGTGAGTTCAAGCCCCGGTACAAAAAAAAAAAAGAGGGAAATTTATAGCAGTAAATACCCTTATCAGGAAAACAGAGCAAGTGCATATCAACAACACAGTGTTGAACCTCAAAATTCTAGAAAAAGAGCAGGCTAAACCAAAAGCTTGTACAAGGGAGGAAATTATAAACAATACAAAGAATTAATGAATCAAAGAGCTGGTTCTTTGAAAGATTAAATCGACAAACCTTTAGCCAACCTTATCAAAAAAAAGGAAAGAAAAGACATAAATCCACGGAATTAGGAATGAAAAGGATGAAATCACAACAGACCCTGCAGAAATCCAGGAAATCATCTATACCTACTTTGAAATCTTGTATTCTACCAAGATGGAAAATACAGAAGAAATGGACAGATTCCTAGATACATATGAATTACCAAAGCTGAATCAAGAAGATATAAAAAACCTAAATAACCCAGTATCTTATTTATTTATTTATTTATTTATTTATTTATTGGTACCGGGGATTGAACTCATGACCTTGCGCTTGCTAGGCAGGCATTTGTGCCACTGAGCTAAATCCCCAGCCCAATAACCCACTATCAATAAATGAAATTGAACACATAATTAAAATCCTATCACCAAAGAAAAGGCCAGGCACCAGGCATGGTGGTTCACGCCTGTAATCCCAGCACTCGGGAGGCTGAGACAGGAGGATCGTTGTGAGTTCGAGACCAGCCTGGGCTACAAAGTGAGCTCAAGGCCAGCCTGAACGGCATAGTGAGACCCTGTCTCAAAAATAGAAGGGCTAGGGATCTGGCTCAGTGACCTAAGTGCCTGCCTGGCAAGCACAAAGTCATGAGTTCAATCCCTGGTACTGCCAAAAAAAAAAAAAAAAAAAAAAAAAAAAAAAAAAAAAGACCAGGGGCCGGGGGTATTGGTTAGGGGCCCAAAGATCCGCCCGGCAAACGTGAGGTCAAGGAGTTAAACCCCGGTGCTTCAAAAAAAAAAAAAAAAAAAAAAGGCCAGACCCTGATGGATTCGCTGCTGAGTTCTACAAGAAATTTAGGGAAGACCTAACACCACTACTTCTCAAACTTTTTAATGAAATTGAAAGAGAAGCAATATTTCCTAATTCATTTCTGGAAGCAAGCATTACTCTCTCTTATTCCAATACCAGAAAAGGACCCAACTAAAAAAGAGAATTACAGACCAATCTCCCTAATGAACATCGATGCAAAAAATCCTCAATAAGATACTGGCAAACAGATCACAGCAAATCGTCAAGAAGACTGTATACCATGATCAAGTGGGATTCATCGCAGGGATGCAGGGATGGTTCAACATATGTAAATCAATAAATGTAATACACCACATTAACAGAGCCAAGGACAAAAATCATATGATCATCTCAATAATGATACAGAAAAAGCTTTTGACGAAGTCCAGCACCCTTTCATGATAAAAACCCTACAGAAAATTGGAATAGATGGTCTTTATCTCAATCTGATAAAAGCCATCTATGACAAACCAACAGCCAACATCATACTAAATGGACAAAAACTGAAAGCTTTCACGCTAAAGTCAGGAACAAGACAAGGATGTCCACTGTCTCCACTCTTATTCAACATAGTCCTGGAAACTTTAGCTGGAGCAATTAGACAAGAGAAAGAAATAAAAGGAATAAAGATAGGAAAGAAAGAAGCTCAATTGTTATTTGCAGATGACAAGATACTCAGGAGACACAAAAAGTCCACCAAAAGACTTCTAGATTTAATAAGCAAATTCAGTAATGTAGCTGGTTACAAAGTCGACACTCAAAAATCAATAGCCTTCCTGTACATGAGTAACAAACTCACTTAGACAAATATCAGGGAAAAAATACCTTTAACAATAGCATCCAAAAAAACAAAATACCTAGGAATCAATCTAACAAAGGATGTAAAAGGCCTCTACACTGAAAACTACAGTATTCTGAAAAAGGAGATTGAAAGGGATGTTAGAAAACAGAGCTGTCCCATGCTCTTGGGTAGCAAGAACCAATATAGTGAATATGGTCATACTTCCAAAACTGTTATACAGATTCAATGCAATCTCAATCAAAATTCCAATACCCTATCTCACAGAATTAAAGAAAACAATCCTGTTGTGGTTTGTGTCTAGGTGGCCCCCTAAGCCTCATGCAGTCGCGGAAGCTGCTGAGTCTAGCGTTTGTGATTGGTTCATTGTCTAGCCTAGGATTGGTGGTGTAAGTGCTGCATCTGCCCAGGGGCAGAGCCGGCATACAATACAAGGGAGGAAAGGAGGCCTGATTTCCCTTTCTACCCTGTTCACTCTTGAGGCTTGTGGCCACCATGAATGGCTGCCCCTTAGCCATACCACCCTGCCTTGGAACCAGCTGAGTATGGACTGAAACCTCCAAAAAACAGTAAGCTAAATAAACCTTTCCTTCCCTAATTTTGGGCATCAGGTATTTTGTCTCAGCAATGAGAAAAAAATAACCAAGACAAATCCTAAAATTCATCTGGAACCAGAAGAGACCTAGAATAGCAAAGGCAATCCTAGGCAACAAAGACAAGATGGGGGCATTATAGTCCCTGACTTGAAATTATACTATAAAGCTACTGTGATAAAAACAATGTGGTAGTGTCAAAAAATAGACCCAAAGATCAATGGAACAGATTAGAAGATGCAGAAGCAACTTCAGACACACTAAGCCACCTTATCTTTTTTTTTTTTTTTTTTTTTGGCACCGGGGTTGAACTCATGACCTTGCACTTGCAGGGCAGGCGCTTAGACCGCTGAGCTAGATCCCCCGCCCTAGCCACCTTATCTTTAACAAAGGTTTCAAACACATTCACTGGAAGAATGATAGCCTCTTTAATAAATGGTGCTGGAAAAACTGGCTCTATACATGCTGAAGATTTAAACTGGACCCATACCTTTCATCAGGTACTAAGCTAAAATCAGAATGGATCAAAGATCTTAAAACAGAAACATTAAATCTGCTGGAAGATAGAGTAGGTAAAACTCTTGAAGACACTGGTGTATGCAAAAACTTTATGAAC
>RJWT010041597.1:0-12289 GCA_004365215.1 Cuniculus paca
GCTGGAAGGAGGCTGCCTGGCCAGACACCCGCCGCGCGAGCTGGGACATGCTAGCCGTCAGCCCACTCCCCGCGTCCCCCCACTCACTGCCGCCGGCCCGGCCCAGCCCCCCTTGACGCGTCCCAGGAATTCCTGGCTTCACATCCGCCCTGCACCATCTGGCAGCTGTCTTCCCTGCAGGTCGGGGCAGGACCCCCAGGGAGAAGGGGTCCTCATCTCATGTCTGCTCTGAAACCAGCCCAATGCTCAGGCTATGGGGACACAGGGACACTGCAGTGTGGAGGCCTGAGATGCAAGGCTTGCCCCTGGGGACAACCAACCAGTCAGTGGGAGATGGAGCTTGTGTTAGTTCTCCTGACAAGAGCAGAGGACACTGAGGGTCTGGAATCCAAGGACCTGTGTGGCCTTGGCAAGTTTGTTCTTCCTTGAGCCTCAGCTTCCTTGTCAGAGCAATGGACCCAGTAGCCTGCTATGGGGAGCGCCTCATCAAACGCAGTGGGCACAGACATGCGCAGAGGCTACGAGGATGGGTGGGTGAGTGGTTTGATGAGTAGAGGGATGGGTGGGTGGGTGGATGAATGAGTGGAGGGTGGGGTAAGTGGGGAGTCTGTGGACGGGTGGATGGATGCATGGGTGGGTCATGGGTGAGTGGGTGGGTTGGTGGATAGATGAGTGGGTTGGTGAATGGGTAGGTAGATGGAGGGTGGATGGGGGGATAGATGAATGGATAAGTGGGTGAATGGATGGATAGATGGTGGGTGGACAGAGCAGTAGAGATGGAAAGAAATCAACAGACAGACGATTCGGTAGTATTTCCTGTGTACCTACTATGCATTCGCCCTTTACGAGGCACCAGAGGAAGTCAGAGAACTGAGGATTGAGTGCAGGGATTTCTGCTGCTAATAATTGCTTGAGTGCTCACTCGTTGCTGGGGCCAGCCTGGACAAGGAGAGTCCTTACCCCGTTGTACTGGGGCAGATGCAGCGATGAGCCCTGCCTGCCCATGGTCCTTGGGAGACTAGGCTGTGGTCCAGGTGCAGGAGGGAACTTGAGCCTAGCTGGCCCTGGTCTCTCTCCACATCATCACTCATGTGGGCCCTGGGTCAGCTCACAGTGGACACTTCCATGCCAAGCCTCGTGAGGGTCGCATGGATGAGCATTTGACTTCCATGGTTGACTGTCAGAGTCAAAGAGCCCACCCCACCTCACCTGTCATCAGGAGGCCACACAGCTCAGGGCAGGCTCTGAGTAGAGCCTGAAGCCCAGAGCTTCCCCAGCCTCGCTATGGCGCCTCCTTTTCTCAGAAGACCCTGCTCCATCTGCATATCTGATCCAGCCGCTGTCCCTTGCAGCTCAGCCTTCAGTGAGGATCTGACCGACCTTGCACCACGAGACAACTCTCCAGCAGGAAAATCCAAATCCAGGTTGGAGGTTCCAGCTGTCCAGCTCATCATTGGTCATCAGTCTTCTGTGTTCTCTGGACCAGGTCGGTCAGCTGCCAAAGCAGACGGGTCAGCTGAGCACCTCTTCCCCTCACCGTGAATCAGGAGCCATCATAGAACCATAGCTGGATCTGAGATGACCAGAAATTCCTCGCAAAGAATCAAAACGAGCCTCCTGCCCATTCTGCTGCATGCGCCTCCCTACTTTCCAACCACCTTCTAGAGGCTTCTCCAGGACCCTCTGGCCCCCACATCCTGACTACCCACCCTTGCTGAGGTCACCATGCTACCCATAATAGGAGCCACTCGCCCCAGTTGGCTATTGAAACTTAAGTTGATGAAAACTGGAAAGAATGAAGACGAGGACCTCTGGTGTTTGAGGTGCTCTGTTGGACAGCTCACTCTCACCTAGAACCTTCTATGGTGGCAGGCAGTTCAACTGAACTGCACTGACCCGGAATGTACCCCCCCGCCCCAACAGCCTCCTCCCCACCCCCTCCCTCATCAGCCAAGTATTGTGGCTGCAGTACCACAATACTTGGGTTTTTATTTGGCTGGGCTCCAATGCCCCATGATCTAGAGTGCTGCACATGAGGCACCCTGCTTGTCTGTCCCGCAGCCTGGCCTAGCACTGGCCCTGCACACCTCTGTGGGAGTTGGGAGGGATCTCACAGTCTATCAGCCTGTGGGAAGGCACTGAGCCTTGGACCCAGAGCACAGCCAGGCAGTTGTCTTTGAGTGGATCTGGGCCCACCATGGCTTGCTCCAATGGTACCCAAAGTCCTGGCCTCCCCACTTCCTGGAGGTGGCCTGGCCCTGGCCATACTCAAGGCTTTACCCTTCCCAACCATGCCCAGGTGTGCATGGGGCCCTGACTTAGCATTCACAGCTCTGGGCCTCAGTTTCTTCCTCTGCAACATGAGCTAATAATCCCAGCCTGCTTCCCAGGAGGACAGGATGACCCTGTAGCCTGGGTGGAAGATGGGAAATTATGTGGTCCCGCTGTCCCCTGGGAGAGGTTGTCATTGTCACCAGTTCCACATCAGGAAAGGAAATCAGAATGGATGGTCGAGAATCTACACCAGCCCACACCCTGCTCTTGGGAAGGACAATGTGGACAGGGAAGCTGGGCAACAGAAGGGGGCTGGTGGGGGCTCACAGCACAAGACTTAGCAGGAACCAAGCAGCTGGCCCCTCATCCCTTCTGGGCTGGTCCCTCATCCCTTCTGCACTAACTCGGCAGAGAAACTGAGGGTGCAGGGGACCAGAAGTAGGTGAAGTAGGGTCCCCAGCCCAGGGAGGACAGGATGAGAGTACAGTCCCTAAGACAGGTACATAGACCCTCTTTCCAGGCTCAGCAGAGGACAAGTTGGGAGGCCTCCCATGCACATACAGGGCTTCGCCTCCACCCCCCACCCGACACTCCCTCCACCATCCGGGAGCCAAGGGAGCCCTTGGCAGTTTCAGGGTCTCGGCACAGTCAGGAAAACATGGAGCTGCCTGCTCTGGGCTAAAATAAGCCCCCTAGGCAGACAGAATCAGAGCAGCTGGTGTCTCCTGTGACAGCAAGGGAACCACACAGCCCCGGCTGAACCCAGCACCCTCTTGTTGGCCGTGTCACCTTGCTCAAGTGGCTTCTTAGAGCCTCAGTTTCTCATCAGTGAAATGGGGCAGCAATAACACTTACCTCATTCATTCACAGGGAAAGGTAAGCAGAGAATTCACACTTCCCAAACACAGGGCACAACGAATAATCACAATCATCATCTTGATTAATTTATTTTCTGCTCAAGAAAATCCACGGAGATGCAAGTGTTGCACTGCAAAGGCTGTGGATCTCTGGTCTGCAGCCTCCATCCTGACTGGAACTTGGGTTGCAAGACAACTTCACATGTGAGCCCTCAAAAAGAGTCCTCTCTGCAGACTTCTCGCTGAGGTGTGGGCTTGCCTGAGTGGGACCAGACCTCAAGGGTTGGAATCCAACCCCCAGGGTAAAGTGTCAAGAGGAACAGTAATCCCGTCATGTGCAGGGGTTGCCTCTGGCGGGGACTAGGATTCTGTAAAGTTGTAGGTTCTGGTGGCTGAGTCCTGGTGGCTTTATGAGATGCAAGAGAACAGAACACACACACACACGTGCTTGCACACACACGCATGCATGCCCTGTCTCTGGCCATGTGACTACCTGAGCTACCTTAGGACTCTGCCCAGGAGAAGGCCATCAAGATGTGGCCCCTCGACCTTGGACCTGCAGAACTGTGAGCCAAAATAAACTCTTTATAACTTGAGTGTGGTGTTACTAGCAACAGAAAACAATAACGCAAACACGAAGGTCTGCAGGGGAGGGGCTGACTGGGCTTTCCTAGCCAGGATCCTCCAAGCAGTATTGAGTGCCCCAGCCCAAAGCCTGCCCACTGCACGCCACTCCTGACCCTGGCCTCAGTCCTCTCCATCAGAATCTTCCTAACCCACCCATTGTGGCCCCCTCCCTGGTCCCATGGGCCTCTGTGGGCAGGAGAGGATCCCCACAGCTGCAGGGCCCTGGCCACAGGGAAGACATCCATTCAGAGTAAAGTCAAGGCAGGCTTGGGGTTTGTGGACTGAGGCCACCTAAGGACACTGCAAGCAGCACTTCAGGAGCGACAGACAGGTCTGCCACGGTAGCCTAGTACAGCTCAGCTTCCTTCTCCCATGACTCCAAGACAGCCAATGGAAGCTGAGGTGACCCTCAGGCCACAGATGACTCTCCTGTCACCACTGAGGCAGAAAAGCCAGGAACATCGACTCTCAGGACATCGACTCTCATCTATGAAATGAATTCCAGGCAGCACCACACAGGCCACAGTGGGACCTGGGTGAGGGGCTCCCTGTCCCTGTGCAGCCTGGGGTAGCAGCACCCAGAACACAGTCTGGCCTGTAACTGGGGCAGGCCAAGTGTTGGGTGCCTAGCGGACGTGGCTGCTCATGTCCTTGGCTGGTCCCTACCCTGGTTCGATGCAGTAAAAGGCCGATGGCACCCAGGACTGGCCCCTCTGCTGGAAGGAGGGCTCGTTGTCTGGCTGCCTGGCCAGGGAAGGGGAGGAAGTCAGTTGGCTGGTGGTTCCTGCCAGGAGTCCCAGGTTGTCTTCAAGGTGGGGACCTGGAAGGAGGCCAGGGCCCCGTGGGCTGGCAGCTGTCTCAGCCCTGGGCGGTCCTGGACGCTGGGCTGAGATAAGCGTCTTTGGAAAGTGTGGCTCAGGAGGAAGAGTCAGCGAGTCACAGGAACTTCCAGGAATTGGAGACGGAGTGTCGGGTGGAGGCTCCCACAAGTGCCAGCCTCAGAGGTGGGTTTCTGGCCCTACGCTCCCCCACCCCACCCAGACAGTCCCACTCCATGAGTCAACTGGACACCAAGCTCGTGTTACCCTCCCTCCTCCGGGATGCACCCCTAGTGGCCCCACATGCCCCACCGATGTGCAGATTTCCCCTCTCTATAAGGACACTGGTCACATTGATTTAGGGACTGCCCTGCTTCAGTATGACCTCATCTTAACCAATTACATCTGCAGCAGTCCTATTTCCAAATATGGTCGCATTCTGAGATCATGGAGGTTGGGACTTCAACACTCGAATTTGGGGGACACAACTCTGCTCGCGACAGTGGCCTTGGTATGGAGAATGGACAGGGCTTTCACATCCCAGGATCCTCAATCCTTAGGAGACCAGAGGATGAGGCAGAGAAGGGTCCTAGTCAGAGAAGGACCCTAGAAGGGTCCCCCAGAAAATGATCTTCTGGTAAAGTCACTAAGCTAAATGGTTACTGTGGGGTGCAGTCCCAGGAAAGGGGGAGGGGCAGGAAAGTCATGTAAGGCCACGCTGAATGGCCATCAGGTCCCTGGCCTCACCAGGGACAGGAATTTACCTGGCCCCTTCTCACCTCCAGGTCCCACAGGTAACAGTGACCTGAGGAGTATGGACCCATGTGCCTGAAGATTGGGCCATTCAGGTTCCCTGAGCACTACCCAGAAGGTTGAGCCTCACTAAGGTCAGAGCTGGGGCTGCCAAGAGCAGCTTTCCCTGAGTGGGGTACATCATCCAGGGTCCCTTGTGGGGTGAAGGTGCGGGAGAAGGGCTTGTGTAGAATGGAGAGGCCACCGTGACTGCCATCACTGTGCCACAGTTCACCTTCTGTCATAAGTCTGACATGAGTCTAGGGCCGTTTCTTCACTTATTCATTCAACAAACACAAGTTCTTTGCCCCTGGCCATTGCAGGGAGCCAAGCAGCCAAGGTTCTGCCCTTGGGAAGGCTTTATTCTCTGGGAGAGATGGACTAGGAGAGGAAAAAGCATCTGTAGAGGTGAACACGCAGCGTGGTACATAATTTAGATAAGATAAGAGGATGAAACCAGGCTCAGGGTCTATGTTTGAGTGGGGCTTCTGGATAGGGGTCAAGGAAGGACTTTCGGGAGATAGCACTCCCCTGAGACCTGACTGACAAGGAACCGGCCCTGCGCAGGGCCAGGAGAAGGATGTGTTTGGAATAGAACACTGCTCAAGCTGTGTCAAGTTCCCAAGACAGCGGGCACTTTAGAGGTACAGGAATTGGGCTGGGGCAAGAGGGCTGGGGGCTGCTGCAGAGGGAGGCGTGGAGAGAGGGCAGAGCAGCAGGCCAAGGTGGGGGTCCGCACACATGCTCACACTCACATGCTCACACACACTCAGGCACACACTGGTGTCAGCTAGGCGGCTGCATGTCTCCATGCCGTCCCGTGGGACCGGGCAGTTCGGAATCAGGCACAGGCTGTGGTTGCTCTGGGGATTTGGTCCAGTGGGTCAGCACGGTTGGAACAGACTTCACAATAGAGGACCCAGTTGTCCAGGAAGAAAGATGGAGGCCTGCGTGGCAAGGCCAAGGTCAGCGTCCACCCATGCTGGCCAAGAGGAGTGAGTGGGGCCTGTGCTGGGCGGGGGGCACAGACCACAGGCAGGTGGACTTAGGCCCTCGGGCTGTGGTGTGGAATGAGTGTTCTCCACTGCACACCTCCGCTAGGCCTTGGATGGGAGGCGAACTGGCAGGGTTGTGCCACCTGCATCCTGCCCTGCACCCTAAGCTGTGTCCCAGGCCTCGGGGAGCCGCCCTGGGCTGCACCTGGCAGGGCCTGGTCTCCTGCCGGAGCGGGCATCCCTGAGCCTGGGCAGGCTCCAGCTGCACACATGGGGAGGCTATGCATCTGAGGGCCCCCGGCTCCCGAAGGCTAAGCAAGCAAGAGAGGGGCTTCACCCAACCACCTGTTTGCCTTGGGGCTCCCTTTCCTCAGCCGTCTGCACCCCGATCTCCTCTCCTTTCAGCTGGGGCACAGAGCTCTGCCTTCTCTAAGTAGAAGAGGAGACTGATCTGTCCCCGGGCAGAAGCTGGGGTGCCGTAGGTCCAGCATCAGTAAACAGATGCTTCTAATGAGCCAGAGACACCAGAAGGCCAGGTTCCACCACCTTATCTCATCATGGAAGCATATGGGGCTCTGAGGGGAGGAAGCCCCTAGCTCCCCAGCGAGGTCTCAGGGCACAGAAGCCAACACCCAGTAGGCAAGGAAAGTCAGACATCTGCTCAAAGCCTCACAATTGGCAAGAAATGCATGGTGTCCAAGAAGACTCGGACCCAAGGGGCGTGGAGGGAGGGCAACAAGGGCTCCTTAGGGGTGTGCGTTGGGCTTGGGTGGACATCTTTAGGGCCTGATAGAGCCCCAGTCCAGGGTGATCTCCTCATCAGATCTCTGAGCACAACCAGCCTCCCTTGGACCCCAACCCATCTCCCAGCCACCTCCCCAGCTCCCAGGGCCCTCTCCACCCATCGAAGAGTCTGAAGACACAAGAGGCAGTGCAGGCAAACACTCAAAGGCCAGCCCGTGGGGAGTGGGTATTGCCGGACCTTCAGGGTCTGCCAATTCCCTCAATGTAAATGTTCCCAGACCCCAGCACTTCAGTGCCATCCTAGCAGTCAGGAAGATGTGAAGTCACACACCGCAGAGTAGTTCACCCCACAGATAGGTGTGAGTAACCTCAGCGACACAGAAGAGGTCAGACCGTGGCCCAGATCTCTGTGTTTCCAAGGTCAGCTGTGCCTGGTCCTTGCCTTGTGGTCTGAGCCACTTTCCCACCCAGTTACAGCGCTGGGGGAGTGAAATGGAGACTTCAGAGCCAAATAATTAGGAAGTGACACATTAAAGTACTCGCTACCCTTTAAAGAAAAAACTTTGTTGAAGTATAATCATCAGACGATAAACAGCACATATTTAATGTATGAAAACTGATGTTTGATCTAAATTATGTGCACCTGCAAAATCATTGCCATGGGAAAACAATGGGCCTGTCCCCAACCCCATGCTTGAAATTAACCGGGATTTCATAGGAATGGAATCGCATACCATGCCATCCCTTCTGCCTGGCTTCTTCTACCACACACAGGCACTGTAGCTCCTCCATGCACTGTGTGAGCTCCTCTCTCTGCTGGGCACCATTCCTAGGTGTGGACACCCTAGAATCCATTTACCCTTCTACCTATTAATGGGCACTTGGGTGCTGTCTGATTTGGAATTATTTCAGATAGTTACTGGGAGTGTCTGCGCACACGTCTTTGAATGAATACGTTTTCATTTCTCCTGGGCTAGTGCTAGGAGTGAAGTAGTTGGGTCTCATGCTAAGTGTATGTTTAGTTTTTTGAGAACCTGCCAAGATATTTCCCAAAGTGTTTTTGGGTTGGTTTGTTTGTTTATTTGTTTTACATTCTCACCAACAATGTACGGAAGTTCCAGTCTCTCTGGTCCCCATCACATTTAATATGGTCAGTCTCCTTCATTTTAGCCATTCTAATAAATGTGTATTGACATTTCATAGTGCCTTTAATTTTTATCTCCCTAATAACCAGAGAGGTTGAACATCTTTACGTATGCTTATTTGCCATCCATATCACTTCTCTTTATATATTCTCTTTTCTTTCTTCTGATTTTCCTGCCTCAATCTTCCAGAGTGCTGGGATTATATTCATTTATTTTTCTTAGGTTGTCATGTTTTATTACTGAGTTTCAAGAGAGTAGATATTCTGAATGCAGGTTCTTTGATACTGGGGCTAGAACTAGGGCTTTGCACTGAGCTGCATTCCTAGTCCTTGGCTTTTATTATTTATTTTGAGACAGGTCTCACTAAGTCTTTAAGTTACCCAGGCTGGGCTTGAATTTACCATCCTCCTACCCCAGCCTCCAAGAGGGTTGGGATTACAGATGTGCACCACAGTGCCTGGCTGATTTACAAGAATTTTGTTCCAGGTTCTGACTTGTCTTTTTATTCTCTTAATTTGAAGAGTAGATTTCACTTTTGACAAAGTCACTTTATCAACTTTTTCTTTCTATGCATTGTACTTTTGATGTTATATTTTTAAAAAAAACCTTTGGGGCAGGGGATTTAGCTCAGTGGCATAAGTACCCGCCTGTCAAGTGCAAGGTCTTGAGTTTGATCCCCGATACCAAAAGATAAATAAATAAATAATTTTTTAAAAAGTCTTTGCCTAAACGTCCTGAAGCTTTTTCTTCCCTGTGTTTTACAAGTCTTATAGTTTTAAACTTTGCATTGAAATCTACTTTGAGTTACTTTTTGTATACAGTGTAATGAATGAGTCAAATTTCAGATAGATATGTAATACACAGAAGGTAGATGAAAGAGATAATAGGTATAAACAGACAATAGATACAGAGATAGATAAATTGATAGGTGACTGACTTTATCCAATTTTTCTATATCATTTGTTCAAAAGATGCCCTTCTTCACCGTGTGGCCTTTGCCTTTCTCAGCAGTCAGTTGGCCACACATGTGAGTTTGTTTCTTGGCCCTGCTGTGTCCCATAAACCTATCTGTCTACGTTGACACACTCTACACCATCAGACTTCTAGGCTCGTTTTTCTCTCCTTAGGTGGTTTCAGCCGATCCAGGCCTTTTGTGGGTTTGCCTGAGTTTAGGAAAGGCTTCCCTGGCAATCGTGATGTCCTTGGTGGATGCAGAGCTCCTGAGACCCTGCTTCTTCAGCAGTGGGCTCTGCATCCTCTCTCTAGATGCAAGGATTTGAGCAGAGGACGTTCACCTTATTCCTGTTGGTCTGTAGAGTCTGTGGTGATGTCTTCTCTTTTCTCCTTTCTGATCAGTCTATCTACATGCTTAACGATTTTATTAATCTTCGTTTATTTTCTGTTGTTTTTCTATTTCCTATCTCTTGAGCCCATGCAGATCTTTGTGGTTCTTTCTTTTGCTTTCTTCACATTTCACATGCTCCCTTTTTGGTTTCTTAGTATAGAGGTTAAGGACTTGACTCCTTGCTTCCTAACATAGACACCCTGTGCAGGGTCAGCCAATGCTTCCTATAAAGCAGGGGTCTTCAACCCCTAGACCACAGACCAGTACCAGCTAAGACCCAGACCAGACACCAGGAGGTGAGCCAGAGAAGCTTTGTCTGTATTTATTTACAGCCTTGCCCTCATGACACTTATCACCACCTGAGTTCCACCTCCTGTCAGGTTGGCCGAACCCTACTACGAACCACATATGTGAGAGATCTGGGCTGTGCACACCTATAAGAATCTAAGGCTGATGAGCTAAGGGAGAGGTGAGGCTGGGATGCTAGCACTGGGGAAAGTAATTATCATGTATCACAGACATATACTAACAAAAAAAGAAACTACCTCCCCATCTGTGGAAAAATTATCTTCCACAAAACTGATCCCTAGTACCAGAAAGTTTGGCATTGCTATAAAGGGGCAGGGAGTAAATGTTTCAGTCCTGTTTCCAATGACAGTTTTTGCCTTAATGCCCATTTTACTTGGTATTTGCAAAGACATTGCTGCTTTCTGTGGACACTGTTTGCATGGAATGTCCTCCCAACCTTTTTTCCTGAACTGATTTGTGTCTTGGAATCTGAGCGTGTCTCCTGGAGAGCTGCAAGTTAGGTATTGTTTTCCTTCAATGCATGTTGGCAGTCTCTGTTGTTGACTGGACCGCAGTCCATTCACATTTAGTATTAGGATTGATATGGTTAGATCTGCCCGCCATTTTGGAGTTTTTTTCTCATAATGTCTTACTAGTTTCTCTTTTGCCACTTGCTTTGGTATTTAGTCACAATTTTTAGTGTATCATTTTAATTCCTTCAATTATTTCTCTAACCATCTATATATTTATGTATCTATATACATAATTTTTAGTCTTTGCGCTAAGAATAACAATTTGCATCTTAATTTATCAAATTTTACTTCCAATTTATACTAATTTATTTCTAGTAAGATACAGAAATTTTACTTCTATGTGGGCCCATTTCTTCCCTCTTTTTGTGCTATGGTTACACCCACACCCAACAATACATGTTATAATGATTGTTTAAATAATTGTATGCATTTTAAAGGGACAAAGAGAAGAAAATATATCTGTAGAGGGCTTTAAAATGTGTATTTATTTTTATTGCATCTCACTCTCTTCCTTTCCTCCATGGATTCCATCATTGCCTTCTATTTTAGCTTCACTTCTATCTCCTTCCTTTTGGTTGTTATTATCTGTTAAGTTTCCACATGTTATGGTCCCAGTGTAACTACTTTTTAGGAAGAGAGAGGAAATGTGTCTCCTGTCTTGCATACTTGTCTTTACCAGCACTCTTTGTGTTTTGGTGTGGCTTTAAATTACTATCTGCTGTCACTTCCTCTTAGCCTGGAAACCTTGCTTGAGTGTTTCTCCTAAGACAGGTCCGCCAGCACTAAATTCTCTTGTTGTTTTTTGTTTGTTTACCTAGGGTATCTTTATTTCACCTCCCTTTGTGAAAGGTAGTTTTTCTGGGCATAGGACTCTTGTAGGTCTGCAGGTTTTCCTCCTGGTATCTTGAGGGTGCCCATGTGCCCAGTGGGAATTCAGCTGCTGATTGCATGATGCCCTTGCTCAAGACAAGTCCTTGTTCCCTCACTGCTCTTGGAATCATCTCCTCATCTCTGGGTTTCAAGTTTGCCTATTATATGTCTGTATGTAGATTCCTTCATTTATCCTACCTGAAATGTATCATGCTTCTTAGAAGGAGATGATTGGTATTTGTCAAATTTGGGAAGTTTCAGCCAATATTTTTTCAAGTGTTTTTCTCCTTTTCTCAGCATATCAACTGTGTTCATGCAGAAGCTGGTGCTTGATAGTCCAGAATTCCTCCCTGGCTCTGTTCATTCTTTCCCCTCTTTCCTTCTGCTTACATAATCGCTATTGTACTATCTTCAAGTTCACTGACTCTTCCTCCTGCTACTCGGATCTACTGTCTCTGGTGAATTTTTGTTTTTGTTACTCTACTTTCAACTCCAGAATTTCCATGTGGTTCTTTTTATAATTTCTCTTTATTGATGGTCCCAATTTTATGAGTCATTGTCAGCAGGCCTTTGTTTAATTTTTTCAACATGGTTTCCTTTAGTTCTTTGACTTTTTTAGTACCTTTCTTTGAAGTCTTTGTCCTCCAAGTGCCACATCTGGACCCCTCAAAATCCTTTTCTATTGCCTGCTTTTTTTTCCCGTATATGGGTCACATCTTTTTGTTTTCTGCCATCTCTTATAATATTTTCTTGAAATCTGAACCACTGTATGTAGCATATTGTTGCAGATATGGGTACTTGTCTGCACCCAAGGGCCTGCTATTATTGTTTGTTTGTTCCCTTGTCCATTTATTAGATGATTTGGCTGAACTAGTGAAGTCCATGTTTCCCACAGTTTGTATCCTTTGTGTCCCTGTTCATAATCTCCCCCTGCCTTTTTTTTTTAACCTTTAGATCAGCCTTGGCTTAGCATAGTTAAATGACCAACCACTGATTGGTCA
>RJWT010041598.1:0-12296 GCA_004365215.1 Cuniculus paca
AGTTTTCAAGACTGCATTGTTAACTAATAATCAAGAGCCACTAGAAATAACTTTATTGCTGTTACTGGTTTTTAACATGCTTTACATAAAAAATATACACACTGAAAATAGAAAGTTTCCTTCCCTCGCCCCGTCAGCTCCCCACTAAAATGCAAACCCAAGAGAGCAGAGATCTGCACCTATTTACACGCACTGCAAGCCACGTGCCCACGATGCAGTGCCTGGCACCCAGAAGGAGCTCATCAACCATTGTCTGAAGGAAGAAAGAAGGCAACGGGAACCTTATTTGGCTCTTGCATTTACAGTGGCCTTGTCTGTTTAATTAAAACGGTGTGCGCAGGCAGGCCTGTGCCCACTTTGTCCAACAATGACGCACCAGTGCCTCAGTGAGCTCTTAGATATTTGCTTAAAAAAAAATACTAATAGATGAAAGTGTCAATAGGGCTGGAATAGCCAGAAACAAGCGGTAATGATTTCAAATGTCATTTTCAGAATAATCTGGTCATCGGATTCACAATCCATAGCACAGAGGCCCGGGGAGGACGAGGAGGGCCTCCGGGCACAGCCGACTGGACGTGGGCAGCGCGGACACCGCCCCTGGCATGCCGGCTGCTCGCGGACACAGAGCAGCTCCAAGCCACAGAGAGGGCCCCGCACGAGACCAGTGAGTCTCCCCAGCCCTTTGGAGGGGACAGCTTCAGCGTCTGGACAGGCAGAGAAACACACTCTAGAATCCCAAGTGTGAGGATTTGGGAGAAAGAAGTGACTGCAGACAGGCGCGGTCTCACGTGGGCAACGCCCCCGTCCTGCCCCACAGCAGGAAGCTGCGCGCACCTCAGGGCGCCCTGTGTCACATCGCTTGCGATGAGGTTTCCTATGTGATACGAGGCAGTGAAACTACCGCTAAGGCACACATTTGGAAACCCAAGGGCTATGGGCTGAATCCTCCTCTACCCCCAAATTCATCTGTTGAAGCCCTAATTCCGGCATGGTGGAGCTCCAGGGTGGGACTTGGGAGGGGCTGAGATTGAGACGAAGTGAAGAGGGGGAGGCCCATAATGGAGGCAGTGTCCTTATGAGAAGACATGCAAGGGAGCTTGAGCCTGATTTCCGGGTCACATGAGGACACGGTAAGAAGGCGCTGTCTGCAAACCAGGAGGAAAACCCTCACTGGAACTCGGTCATACAGCACTCTGTTCTCAGACCTCAGCCTCCAGAATTATGAGAAGCAAATATGTATTGCTAAATCCAGCAAACCACAGTATTTTGTTACAGCAGCCCAAGCGTGGTAAGACCCCCAGACCCAAGAGACTAACTTTTTTTTGAGCCAGGGTCTTGCTATGCAGTTCAGCCTGGCTTTGAGCTCACTGTGTAGCCCAGGCTGGCCTCAAACTCACAGCAATCCTCCTGCCTCAGCCTCCCCAGCGCTGGCGTCACAGGCATGTGCTGCCATGCCTGGAGTGGAGAGTGGTTCTGACCTGTTGATTTCTAACTGTATGAATCTGGACAAGTCATCTTGATGACTAAGTCACGCTTTACTCATCCATTAGAGAATCACAACCTTCTAAAGCTCAGAGCCACTGCGAGAATTAAAGAAGATGATGTATGTAAATCATGTAGCATTGCTTAGCATATCAGTGGCAACTATTTTTATCAGACCCCTAGGTTTAATTCAAATGATGCTCTGAAGCGAGAACTAAAGTCTCATCGTGATACAGATAATCCAAATCCTAGAATGCAACCACCTCATGAGAACCACATGGCATGCCGCAGGGGACTGGATTCCCTCCTGGTGTACTTGGCACCAAGACAAGACTTTAGGTCAGGGATCCATTCTGCCTGGGGACCCAGCTATGAGAACCCTGGAGGAACAACCCCTGTGTCTTACCTCAAAGACCTCCTCTGAGAGCCCCGGTGAGGCCACATGAGTGTTTTCCTGGGGACTCTTCTTCCAGGGCCCCTTCTGAACAACTTTTAAAGGCCTGTATTTATGTCTGAAATGCAGTCATACACAAAAGCCCACCCTGTAAGGCAGATCCCAGTGAAGACTAGGGAGGTAGAGAGAGACCAATCCACCTGAGTCCTAACTGCTATCCTAACAGGTGACCCATGAGGCTGCCAGATTCTAAATACGGAACAAAACCTTTGGCTTATGACTCGCAAGTGGAGCAGAGAAACACAGTGTGATAAACACATTCTGAGCCCTACGGTTTGCAGTTTCTCCTCAGACATTGTCCGGGAACATAATCTTCAGATTGAAGTTCTCTGGTAATCAAGTACAAAGTGCAAAAGCACCTTCTTTAAAGAGTAGAGCCCCATGAATTTCCAGGGACTAAAATTTCCAGTGGCCTTTTATCAGGAGTACAAAAGCAGGAAAGAGCCACTCACTAGAGATCCTGTTATTAGAGCCCCCAGTGACATCTGGAAGCAAATCTTCGTCTCCTCTGCATTTTGCTTCTCCAAGAGTGGGGGCAGCCAGTGCTAGGCCCAAACTGTATGCATTTGCAGAGTGGTTGGCTAACGCTCTGGAATGTAGTTAGTGGCTGTTCAATGGATTTTTCCCTTGAAGTAAACAAGCTGGTCCCAGAGGTAATCATTCATGGTCACGTGTCCTACTAGCAACCCCGACAAGCAAACGGCCTTACCAAAACACCAGAAAAGGTTAGGCTATTTTAAAATATGTTCAATTTAACATGTTTCACAATTTGCGATTTCCTAACTTAAAAGAAAGTTGTACAGCTATGAAAATTACAAGAGAATTCAGAAGCAGGCAAACCAGCTAGACAAAGAGGCAACTGAGGGCAATAGGAACATTGTAAATGCATGAAATTTTAAAATTCCTATTTAAAGGAGCCTATTTCCAGTTTTATAAAATCTCACTAAAACTGGAAAAAAAAAACTAGATAAGATGTTGAGTGATGATCAGAAGAAGGCGTTGGGTTGCTTTCTCCCAACATATTTGACTACTTGTATTCTTTATTTTTGTCATTACTAGCTCTATTCATTCATGTTTGCAGTACATGAATTCA
Source organism: Cuniculus paca (assembly GCA_004365215.1). Lineage (NCBI taxonomy): Eukaryota > Metazoa > Chordata > Mammalia > Rodentia > Cuniculidae > Cuniculus > Cuniculus paca. Next base: position 3,030 of record RJWT010041598.1, read on the forward strand.
TCATGGGAAGCTGGTACATGGATATAAGACATCTCCATTCTTTTTTAAATTAAAAATGTTTCAAGCTAACCTTAAGGAACTCAGCCCAATTATAAAGAGCAAAGGTTTACAACAAGCCAGAAAGGTGTTGATTCCGTGGTTTCTTGTCATGTTCCGGGGAGCTTTCCCTGAACAAGAGCATCCCCTTCTGCCAAAGGGCAGGTCTTGCTGAGTCAGTTGAAGCCAAAGTGACAAGCCTGAAAGTCCCATAGCCTCATGTAACTGTGCTGTCCCCAGGGCCCCAGGTGTGTTACAAGTCCACGCAACCTCCAGCCCTACCCCGGCTTCCTCCACTTCACCCTTCCCTTGCACCCTTCTCCAGCTGACCTGGTAGGAAAGAAAGATGAGACTGTCCAGTACAGATGCTGGCAGTACCAGCCATAGCATCACCAGTAAGACCTGCCTTGCTCAAAAGAGCAAGGGAAGCCTACAGTAATTTCACATTTCAATACACTGGAAATTTTCAATCACCCAGTTACCTGGTTACGCAACATAGCAATTTCTTCTGAATAGCTTGTGAAATCTGTACTTCTCCCATATTTAAGGATGAAAATAGACCTGGCTTTTACTGTATAAGATTATTTCATAATAAAATTGACTCTCTACTATACCTAACTACTGAAAAGCCAGTGTTATAGTCGGCCTTGCTTTAAAAACATGCACATAATTACCTGAAGGGAACATTATTTCCCTGTGAGATAGTCATTTCTTGGACAACTCCTTTCATCTGTAAATGAGGAAATGAGTCAGCCTTACTAAGTGTTATCTCATCACCAGTGTTTTGTTAATTCAGCAGGAATAGGAACAAATTTGGTTCCCCACAAAGCCTACTATTACCAAGTGTACAGGTCACTGTTGAAATCTGCTCTTCAAACAACGGCAGGTTCTGTTGTCAAGGATCTTACCCATCCGTCCGGGATTGGAAAGGTGCCTGGAGGGTCACAGGACTGCATGACTCACCCAGTGCTCCATGGTCGCCAAACACAAGGCTCCATGATGTCATTCCTTTTCTATGTCTCTTTAACATAGTTTAGATACAGAGGTTTTCTGAGTAATACACAGCTTTCAAGTATGAAGAATGCGTCTGAAATACTTGGAGAAAGAAAACACTTCAGAGTTATGTTTGAATGAAACACAATACAGGCTGCAACAATTCAGGGTTTGTGGTATTTGCTGATACAAAGTATTCCACAAGGTTTTTACAGCACGTAAACGAGACACTTGGCTAGTTAAAGTTTAACGCAAGTAAAATACTTTGTGCTTAAGTAACTATTTAGGAATACCAAGTTTGGTACTGATTAAAAACCAAGAGCTCTCCTCTATAGTTACTTCAAACCTCCCAAAATAATATGCACCAATGTCTAAGTGTGATTCAAACCTAAGTGAAAATAAAAAATGATGTTTGTATATAGGACGTATGATCACTGGTAATTTCCTATCTTCTTTCTGCTTTTACATTTATTTAAAGGGTACACATTGGTTTTTTACTGGAAAAAAAAACAAACACACACACACAAAAAAAACAAAGTGTCAAAAAAAATGTTCCAAGTCTTTCTCAGTTAATTCCCTACAGCAAAAAATGCAAAAACCAGAAGAGACTAAGTAAATTGATAGCTCTCTAAAGTCTGTGTTGATGCCTCTCACTGAGTCAGTGAGACTGCATGATCAAAGATGAGATCACCGTTTAGCTCACCAACTGTTGGTCCCAGAAGAACAATCCGGAGTGGGATTCCCATCGTCATCAGAGAGTGTAATACTAGTAGCCATCTTTCCTGAGGAATTGAATCACTCGTTTTGGTAAAACACAGCCAAAGAAGAAGAAAGTGCATTTTATTAAGCTGGTGATATTGTTTCCTGGGGATGGATTTATCTGAAAAATTGGAAACCAGGGCAAGGCAGGGAGCATTTCATTTGGAAAAGGTTTGGGATCATATGATAAAAGTTCTGTTTCTTTCAAATTGAGCACATCATTGTTTAACTTCCTTTTTCCAGTATTGCCTGTTTGCTTCTGGGAAATCTTAAGAAAACATAGGAGCTTTGTCAGACTCAAAAGAGGAAGTCCAGGATTTGTAATGAGGTGGTACAGCCTGCTCCCTTACCCCCAACAAACACAGCTTGTTTCTGATGAAACTTCTATACTCACTGTCCCACTTGTCCCGTGAAAACTGGAGAGTTCAAATAATGAATTTCTGTCACTAAATTTTTCTTTAATTAAATAGTCCTCCATGATCAGATGGAATTCTGAAGCATTTTTTAAACACCCTGTCCATGTGATTTTTTTTCCATGTGATTCTGACATAAGAGACTAGCTCTAAAACTCTTATTGATCAGCATCCCTGCTGCTTTTTGAAATATAGCCTTGACATCATGACTTGATACCTATTTCCAACCTGTATCTGTCACTCCTCCACCTTATGTTCATAGAATAGTAAGATTCACTTTAACCTTGAGAAATTGCTAAAAGATATATAATTACAGCCAAAGATTATCACCAATGAAGACCAAGGCCATTTTAAAAGATAATTTTTTTAAAAAGTATATTTAGCACAAATGTTAATACCAATTCTTCCTCATTGGATGTACTTTTAAGCAAATGCCAACTAGCAAATATTTGTTCAACAAATACATGATCTACATCTGTCTGAAGAACTAGTAAAGTGGTACATGACTTTTATATGTTTATATAAACTGAGACTTAAAAACCTTAGTTTAAGAAAAGCAATAAAAATGACAAATATAGCCGGGTGTGGTGGTGCACACCTGAATCCCAGCACTTGGGAGCCTCGGGCAGAAGGATCACCGTGAGTTTGAGACGAGCCTGGGCTATACAGTGAGACTGTGTCTCCAAAAACAAAAAAAAAAAAAACAAAAAAATGACAAATGCAGAGTAACTTCACTTTTTTTCTTGAATCTTATTTTGTATGTGCCTGTTATTTGAGATTACTTTACAGAGGTTATTTTATGTAGGCCTTCATAGCATAGACTCATTCCTCTTCTCTAGCTACCCAAGTAGGCTTGCACACCCCAGCTTCCTGTCTCTGAGACGGTCCTCTTCTGCCACCTTCATGGTGTGTCCCATCCTCACTCCTTCAAAGTCCACTGTGTGGACTTCCCCTATATTTTCCACCATTAAAACATGGTTTTGGTAAAACTTGTTTAAACTAAATCATACCATGACTGTGATCTCTACCATCTGCATCAGCTATTTAGGCAGGAAGTACAATACCTCTTTGGTGCAAATGGAAAAGAAATGTTGTTATAAATGGAAGTAGAAATTCCTCCTATGTTCCCAGAAGTTTAAATACAGTTATCCAGGTTCTTCAGAAGTGTGATTGAAAATCCCACCATTTTTTTCAGATTAGTCATTTTGATATATGAAATGTTTTACAAACTTGTAGCATGTAAATCACATGTATTATGTAATCAACAGAGTTCTTCCAGTAAATGATATAAACTCCTCATTGAAAAACCAGTATCCTTGTGGACAGTATGAACTTCTTAGTGTTCATGTCAGGCAGTCAGACAAGTGGCCACTGAAAGGGGATAGGGAGACACATTTTTCTCAAAGAGGAGGAGAATCAAGATCTGGAGGATGGAGAGGGAGAGAGGATGAACAAAAGAATTAAGATGTATTCATGTAGTTGTACCAACTACACAAGGAATATAAACATTACGTACTGCAAACATCCAAAAAAAAAAAAAAAGGAAGGGATCAAGAGATGGGTGGAGAGATGGAAAAGGGGATGAAAAAAGAAATTAAGATGTATTACGTACACAAAGCAACTCCCCACAAGGAATGTAAACATTATGTACCATACACATGTACTAATAAAAACATAGGATAACAGAAAAGGGGGATCAATGTTATCACCAGCAACATTTTTCCAGCTTTATTGCCCCTTCTGTAAACGACCTTAACTGATAAGCTCTCCCTATCTCACAGCCAGCTCCAGCCCCTCCAGGACCCCTCTCGCAGAAGTCCTATCTCGGACACGTGCTAATATTTTAGCTGTTTAATAAAATTATGTATGTATCTATATAGATAGTTAAATCTTTAGTATCTTTCTTAGTTGCTGTTGTGCATCACATTCCAGAACATTTTGCATGTTGATTGTACAAAACAGAGAAAATTGTGTGCTTTTAAAAAACTTTGTTGAGTTAAAAATAAAAGTAGTATGACTATCATTGTTTCAGTGCCATGACACTGGTTTGAATATTGTGTAGTTCTTTCCTTAGGAAATTTGAGATGTGATTCTCTTCCAAGCATCTTAATATCAGGATCAAACAAAGCCACTAAGAGGTGGTGGCCCAGCTCTACTGTCTCATCCAAGGCTGGTTTCTGCCTGGGATTATGCACAGTGAGCTGGACTGTGGACAAGACGAAAGCTGCTTGTCTTTTGAAGTGCGTGGATCCTGTATAACCAAGGGTTTTAAGTGCTCTATAAAATAGAGCTTAGACTAAAATAAAAACCAACTTTTGGACCAACGGATGTCTTCAGGTAGCCACTCCCCAGCCACAAATGTGTGCGAATTCACATCCGGAGGACACAATCACAATTCATGAGTCACTTAGGAGTCATTCAGAGTTAAATCACAGCACCTGTACTTTTGTCTTCCTCATCTTCCTATGAAACAGTTTCCTGGAAGGATTTAAAGTTGCAGATGTTAATAAACGAAGTAGATATGTCAGAGTACCCATCACATTTATGAAACAGTCAAAAGGTGGCCTTTTAGACTCATTAGCTCATGTGTAATGTAATGCCCTCACTGTGCCCCATTTCCACATTTTCTTCTTAAAATGGAAAACACATTTGATATTTTATCATTTCTAAGGTTCTAGTTAGGATAGCATCACATTGGTCTAGAAGTTTACCAACTCATGTCTTAAAACAATACACTCTTTAATATTTTAGGTATAGTTCTAAATTTAAGTTTCTTTGTTGTAGAAGGAATTGGTCCTCAAAAAAGAAGAAAATAGGGTTACAGTTGATTTCTGCAGGCCACTTAATCTAAGATGCAAATCCATGACAAATGGTAAAGGTAAGACAGAGGTACTGAGGAGTAATGGGGTACAGGCATCCCTAATGTCATTCACAGGAGCAAAATTTTAATTGATAATTTTTTTGGGTTACCAGACATTATTGTTAAGAAAAATGTACTTAACTTACAACATACAATACTTCCATATATGTAATACCTAAGTACTCTGATACACTAATTAGCAGAAGAACCTGGTTTGATATAGAGTAGTCCCTCTTTCCCAGTGAGGTTACGAAATCATGAAAACAGAAACTGTGGATAGAAGCTACTCATATGCATTGATTCAGGCACTCAGTCCATATATTCAAGTTACCAGAAAAATTTGGGTTCCTTATAGGGGATAACCCTGCCCATAGGTATTGAAAAAAGAAAAATCTTCATTTTTTAAAAAAACTGTGGCCATATTTAATTGAAATCAAGTTAAAAATCTTTATATGATATCACGGGAGTGAGTAAAGCAGTCTGTCTTATAAGCCTTATTTATAAGAAAATGAACTGAGAAGTGTAAATACTGGCCACACAATTGTCTATAGTCAAAAACCACTTAGCCCAGGAACATAGTACCAAACAAATGTAACCTATAAGGAAGAAGAAATTTTGATAATGATGAAAATACTGTTTAAAATTTTCCAGTTCACTCATGTTTATAAGAATAACCTGAAACTCTATTGAAACATCCCTACAGGAAGGATGGGAGAGAGAAAAATGTGCCAAATAATCACATGCAGCATTTGACACCTGATCCCAAATACACTTTAAGGGCGAGGGATACAGTGCAGCGGCATAAGTGCCTGCCTGGCAAGCACAAGGTCTAGAGTCTGATCCCTGGTACCAAAAAATAAATAAATAAAATTTTTAAAACCAAATACACTTTTATTTCAGCACTTGGGAATTCCTACTGCTTTCCAGTGAACACTAATAATACGTGGTAACTCACAATGTCGTAAACCAGAAATCATAGTAATTAGTTATGTGGCATATCTCAAACAATTTCCCCCAAATCCCAGCAATTCATCACAAATGGCCAAATCAACAGCAGAGCAAATGGACAATTAAGAGAGTTGGCTACCCTAGTAAGTATTTCATAAGCCCAGATGTCTTAAGAAATGAAAGAGAAAGCAGGAAAAGAATCTAGAACTAAGTAGATCACAAGAGACTGATTACACAATGAAACGTGTGAAAATTTGTGAGTAAAAATTATTACACTATTGCAAACTTAATAAATCAGCCTAATATGTTGAATGAGTTCACTTTTAAGAAAAACACCATCAAAGACCCAAGAAGAAAATATACTATCTCTAGAAAAGTAACAAAAATATTTTCCTAGGAAATCATAGCTTCAATCCAATGACCATTTGAGTCAAAACTATTCACAGATAATTATATAGCAATCCCATTCTTAATGAAATAGTATTTGCAAGTAAAAATTAAAACGTGAATTCTGTGGCACCTTCAACAGAATCACAAAGGAAGCTTGCAAAAAAGCATATTTTGGGCTTTTTCTCATAACATAGTCAAGAATCTCTTTGCCTGTACTGTGATCAATCAGATGTGTAGCAGATTGAGAGCCACTGCAATGTATTTTCAGCTGCAATAGCTAACAGAGCTTAATGTTCTTCTTTGAGAGGAAAAGCCTGTGTGTGTGACTTATATATGTGCATGTACTTATTTTTTTAAATTATGCATGCTTTGACTAAGAAGTAATTTTAATTTTAATTATTTTTCTACACTTTGAAATAATGTATTATCATTAATTTAGCTTAAATAAAAAAGTATTTTATATCATGATAATTATACATACCCATAAAATATTGACTGATAGTGATAATTTTCCAGTTATAAACCACTTACCTCTGATACCTAATAAAATGTCTGTTACATGCTCAGTAATCAAAACGCAGGTTAGGGCGAATATGCATGCAGCACTTGTCCATACTTGAACTGCTCTACCAGTGAATTAAAGTTGCACTAGAACCTCCATCCAGTAAAGCCCAAGAATCCAGGTCTAGAATAACCTCAGGCCTGACTTTGCTGTCTGATTAGCCATGCGCTCGGGGTCCTCGTCATGAGTCACGGGGCCCTGCGTGGGTGAGGCGGTTGGAAAGAATACTTCGCTGAGGTTTTCTGTGAGGTCAGTTTTCCGATAAGTCTGAAAATAGCATAATCAATCCCATGTCTTCATTTGTTTCGGCCCCAAACTGACTGCCAAAACACTGGTCTTGGGGATTTAGTGCTGACTGGCCAGGAAGACGACCGAGAGCGCTGACTCTCCTCCTCTGGGCCAAGTGAGTTTCTGCGTAGGGCGGCTTGAGAAGGTGTTGATAGCGGTTAGGAGCAGAAGGCGATTTTAAACTGGCGATCCAGCCAGCCTGGGATGCACTGCGACTTTGAAAGGAAACTACTGAGACTGTGATTAAAGGGTTAAAATCAACATCTGGATGGTGGCAGGAACGTACTTCAGTGGCCAAAGGAATTCTTAAAGTTGTTTTGAAAAATCAATAGCATTTTCTGCAGCATCTACTCAATTCACTGCCACTTTTGATGAACAATTGTGTGTTTACAGGCTACTTCAAGCATACTGAGCATCAAAAATAAAATCTTTGCCAAGGGACAGACTCTGGCTTCTCAGATTTCATGTGAGTTTAGAGGCTGCAGATTATGGCCCTCAGAAAAGTCCATCCTGCTAGCCTGTTTTTATTATTATTATTATTATGACCCAAGAATGATTTTTATATTTTAAATGATTGAAATAAAAAGGGGATAGTGTATCATGGCATATAGGATGAAATTTTAATTTCTGTATTCATGAATAAAGTTGTATGGGAATACGGTGATGGTTGGTTGTCATACTGTTCATGACTTTCTGCTATGACACAGTTGAACAGTTGCAAGAGACTGTGTGGTCCTCAAAGCCAAAACTATTTGCTGTTTTGCACTTTACAGAATTTTTGTGATCTCCCTGATTGGGTTGAAGACATATACATGATTATAGTTCAATTTCTTATTTATGCATATTTGTAGCAACAAAAAATAGTAAATCTGAGAATCTACTCAGCCTCTGAGAACTAGAAGATTATGGCATACTCATATTTTCAGAAAATGTATGATTTTTTTTCTTTTTTACTCTGATCATTTTCATTTACTCTTCATAGGTCGGGACCATCATTCAAATCATATGATTTGATCATAGATTTAATTCTGTTATATGCTATATTTGTGTGTGTGCAGGCATGCATGTGTGTGTGTGTGGGTGTGGGTGTGGGTGTTGGGGATTTGTGCTGTGCCGCTAAACTATTTCTCCAGCCCATCCCTCTTCAAATTTTACTTTGAGACAAGTTTTCACTAAATTGCCATGGTTGTCCTTGAATTTGTGATTCTCCTGCCTCAGTCTTCTGAGTAGCCTGGACAATAGGTATGTGCACCAGGTTCGGCTGTTAAGTGACCTTTAAGAAGAGCTGATAGGACTCATTGCTTATGTCAACCAGTGGTTTGGAGATTGACCAGCAAATCAGTGATCAAAACATGTTAATACTGAATAACCTCGTGACTACACACTGCTACTCTACACTCCTGACTATGACAAGATAGGTATTAAATAACAAAAACATACAGAGTCCACTGAAAAAGATAGTTACTGATTATAGGATGAAACGAATTCTGTGACACTGATTTCTGGACAACACAACAGAGCAGAAAACCTTTACAGGACAGCGTGAGACAAGCCACAAATGTGGTCCCATGTTGTTGTCCCTTAACATTTGACTCAACCATGTGGACCCCCCATTTTCTTTCCTTTCTTTCTTCTCTCTCTCTCTCTCTCCCCCTCTCTCTCTTTCCTTCTGGCCCAGTTAAACAAAAGCTCTGCCTTCTATATGCTCTATCACTGAGCTGCATCCCTGGCCTTTTTCTTTTTTTTTTTAATTATTCACTTTAAAATAGGTCTACACTAAAATTCAGAAACTACCTTCAAATGGATGATCCTCCTGCCTTGGCCTCCCAAGTAGCTGGAATTGTAGGTATGCACCACTGTACCCATCCTCTCACTTTTTTATTAGAAGAAGGGTTGTAAGATGTCTCAGCATTCATCAGAAGGATCAGAAATCAATGTATATAAGGGATAAAACCTTTAGGACAGTGTTGAGCCCACCGAAAACCTTTAAGAAGTATTCATGATAACGTTGATGATAG
>RJWT010041599.1:0-12295 GCA_004365215.1 Cuniculus paca
AGTCCTATCAACCGTTTGCCTTAGGTGTAAATGAATTTATCCAGATCGTTTTCCTAACAGCTGTGTCAGTTAAGGATTTGATGGTTGGGGGAGGAGACCTTGAAGGTGAGTTGGGACACTGAGATCCTTCAGAATGGACTGGGTCTTGGTGAATGTTGTCCAGCCATAGGGCATCAAATGGCAGTGGCTCTCAAGGCTGAGACAGGGCCGGGATAAGGAGGAGGAGGGGGAGGCTGGGAAGACAAGCTCACCTCTCTTCTGCTCTGCTGAACCTGAGGATTGCTGATACCAGAGTCTTCCCTGAGCCCTGGCTTGTGCTGAGGCTAAAGATTTGGAATAAGAAGTAGCCAAGCATCAGTCCTTGGGAATCAGTATTCACCAGACATATTTTTTGCTTTCCTAAAAAAAAAAAATGAAGATTTTTAAACTCTTCTACCAGAGGTTGTAATGCAGTAGGTATGGGGGAGCCCCAGGAACTCAGGTTTCATCAGCCTCACTAGGCGGTTGTAACACGGATGGTTTGGGCACCAAACCTTAAAAACCTTTGGGTGGGACTCTACCAGTGGGCTCCATTAGGCAAGTCTCCCTCCCACCTAGAATATATGACCTGTGGCTTCTGTGAGGGTACAGAAGCGCGGGTTGAGTCATGATGAAGCTCGAATAACAGAAGGAGTTCTCTTGAAGAGCTCTGTGTAATCTAGCCGTCGAAGCTCTTTAAGGCCTATGCAGTTCTGTCTCAGGGAAAGCTGCCCTCCCCTTCCCTCTTTGCTCATTTCTGGCCTTCTCTTGTCTCAGCCTGGTTTAGAAGATGCTGGAGGAGGAGCAGGCAGAGAGCCAGTGGCAGAAAGGTGGCCATCGAGGACGCAGAACTTTCCGAGCTGGAACTGCACAGTCCCAGGCAGGCAGGGATGCTGGCCACGCTTCTGACACAGAAGCCCTCATGCAGGAGGCTGCCACGACCCCACAGCTGCGGAGGGGCTGCGCCGTGAGGTCTCAGGCCTGCTGTGGCTCACGGGATGTCGTCTGTGGCTCTTGGGGTAGTTCCTTTTTTCTTCAGGGGAGACACTTTTTGGGGTTTGGCTTCTGTGACTCATTTCCTGAAGCTGCAGGAGACTGAATGTAGGAGGTAGCCCCACCTGGCCCGAGAAGTGCATCTTCTCCTGACGTCTGCCACATTGTGGTGGAGCACGATTCATCCTCAGCATCCGAGGTACGCCAGGGAGAGGCTGCAGGAGGAGCCTACCGCACCCTGTGGCTTTCCTGGGAGACCCTAGTGATTCTTCCCCGCGTTCAGCGTGCCATAGGAAAGTGTGTTTTCTTGGGGAAAGCAGATACTTAGGGTAGAGCTCAGGCTGCTTTGCTCTCAGCTTGGGCTCTGGGGTGAAATTGGGCCACTACACACACAGCTTTGCCTGCACCACAGTGACTCACGAGGAGCACGCAGAGCGAAGGAGTGAGCATCTGGAACTGGACACGGTGGCCCTCAGTCGAGGGTAACCCGGGTGAATGACCAAGTGAAATCCTCACATTTTTAGCGCAGAACACTCAAGTGTGGATGATGTATGCATACACAGATAACAAACAGGGTTTGAAAAGATTTATTTATTATTTATTTTTTGGAGTCAGCTTGGAACCCAGGCCCTTGTGCATGCTAGGCAAGTGCTCTACACTAAGCGACACCCCAGCCCTGACTGGAGCTGTACAAGGGGATTTTGAAGACTGAAGCCATAGCAGCATTGGGGTGTCAGTGTGTTGTGCCCAGATGAAAGGAGAATAACAAGTCCCTGGTGTTTGTCAGAACTCAGTAATCATCCTATACGTGATTTGCTCCCAGAAGGTTTCCCTATCTAATTATATTTGGAATATGCTAATATTAAAAGTAATTTGCAATTGCTAAACATGCACTAATTGATGAGATAGTTAAGAAGAGAGGAAGGAAAATGTTCCTGAAGCTGTCTAGCTGGTAGGAAATCACTTTTGAGTGTAAAATTGTTCCGATCTGTATTAGTAAACATTGACAATATGAAGGACAGTCCTTGGAAGGAAGACTGAAAGTTGTAGATGACGTGGGTTTCCTAAAACTTAGGAAAGGTGTGGGAAATTGTGGGAAAAAAATAGAAAGAATTAATCCTGTCCCCGACTCAAGCATTAAAAGGTATTTCTAACATTGTTTGCTAAATGACCTGCAAACAAAAACACTATACAGAAAGGATCTAGAGACCAGAGCACTTGATTACTTGGTTAAGTTTAATTTTTTTCTTTTTTCTTTTTTTTTTTTGTGGCATGGAAACTTTGGCTCCTGGATTTGTCTTAGGGAAATGTACAGGACTGTGGAAGACGAAAGAGAAAGTGGGCCTCTATCCATTCCCAAGACACTCTGTCAGCATGGTGAATGTCTCTAAAATCCACTGGCCTTTCCGCCAGAGTTGTGGGATGTGATACAAGAAGGACAGGATTCTCTGTGGGCCCAGGGAAAGTGGCATGATGTCAGGAAGCAGAGCGGGTGTGGTGGGCAGGCTAAGCTGATTTCCTGGAAAAAGGCTAAAACTCCTAAAAAGAATATGCTGTGGCTGTGTTGAACCTAACCGCAGATCTGAGAGAATGCTGGCTGGCTATTAAGATACCCAACATTTTGGTACCAGGGATCGAACTCACAACCTTGCACTTGCCAGGCAAGTGCTTGAGCTGCTGAGCTAAATCTCCAGCAAGAGACACAACATCTAGAACTGGAAGAAGGCAAGAGGAGAAAGGGCCATGTGCTCCTGTGCTGAGATTCATCTTGTTTTATTACAAAGACAACATCTTGAGATTATATCAAAAAACAAACAAACCCAGAATGTGACTTGCCTACCGAACAGAGGTGACTGAGACCATCAAGCTCTGGAGTCCTAAGGCTCTGGATTCAAAGAAACTTCCTGGGGTGGGGATGGGGGGATCAGAGATGTTGTCATAGTAACCATATCACCCATCCAAGCTCCATGCTGCTGTTATTTTGAGATGTATGTTTCTTTGGAAACTGTATCCTTGGGATTAATGTGATGCTACCTTTACTGATAATAATAGCAAATATGTACTGGGTGTTCACATCGTGCCCTGCACAGTTCTGAGTGCTCGAGTACCTTGCTTATATTAACTTGCAGAAACCTTAGAAATCTGTAAAGATGCTCTAGTTTTGTTTCTCCTCATTTTAAGATGAGGATCTGGTTTATAGAGAGAGCAATCTGATTCTAAGTCATATGGCTTGAAAATGGTAGAAATAATATATAATATGTCTTAAGAATGTATGTTGTTTACCACCACCTGTATGTTGCTCTCCATGGACTGGGGACCATAGAAAATTTGTAGCAGTTACTTCTTACCGACAGTGTACAGGCTCCTCTGATTTTCACCTCCTAGTACATAGTATTTCCCCCTTCCAGGATTTAACCCAGTCATTTCATTTTTTCAAATATCTGCTTTTCTTATCAAGGGCTTTGACTGAGATAAATGTCTGGAGGGTTGCATCTTTACAAAAACACCAAAAGTGTCACTAACAAAGTTGGCTAAGGATTGAAGTTAAAACCCTCCCTTACACCAAATAAAAATGAGCTCAAAACAGATCAGCTATTTAAATGTAAGAGCTAAAGTTATAGAACTCTTAGACAAACACAGAGACATAAATAGTTATATGTGACACAAAAGGCACAAGAAAAACAAAAAAAATGGATTTCATTCAAATTTAAAAGCACCCACCCTTCAAAGAACATTCTCAAGAAAGTGAAAACACTTCTCATGGAATGCAAAAAAGAATTCCCAAATTGTTTATTTGGTGAAGAACTTGCTTCCCAAATAGATAAAGGACTGCTTAAAAATTAAGAGAATATACAGTTGGTCAATAACCACATGAAAAGAGCATCCTTATCTAGAGGAAATGCAAATCAAAACTACCATGAGGTACTGCCTCACACCTAGGATATAGTAGAAAGATGGGTAATAACAAATGTTGGTGAGACTGTAGAAACCAGAACCCTTGAATATTGCTGGGAGGAATGTAAAATGTTGTTTTCGAAAATGGTGTGTTAGTTCCTCAAAAATGAATGCAGCCTAGAATTATCATATGATCCAGAAGTCCTATACTTTGGTATGTACTCAAGAAAACTGAAAATGCAGCTGTGCAAAAATGTATGCATGTGTGCTCACAGCAGCACTACCTGCAGTAGCTACAGTAAAAGTGGAAACAAGTCACTAACGATGCTCTTTCTGTGTAATGGAGCATTACTCGTTCCTAAAAAGGAATTATCCAGATGATCATATTAGCAGGCATGGGGTTGGTCATAGCATTCTCTTATTATCCTTTTGATGTCTGTTGCATCTGTAATGATGGCCTGTCTTCATTTCTGGTATTTGTAATTTGTAGCTTTTTTCCTTTTTTAACCTAGCTAGATGCTTATTGATTGCATTGATCTTTTCAAGGAACTAGTTTTGGTTTCATTGATTTTTTTTTTTTCTCTCTTGGTTTCTTGTTTTTAATTTCACTTACTTTGTCTCGTATTTTAGTTACTTCTTTTCTTCTGCTTACCTGGGATTTACTTGACCCTTCTTTTTTCACTACTTTTCTAAAGGAGAAAGTTAGGTGATTTTAGGTTTTTCTTTTTGTTTTCTATTCCCCACCCCCTCCCCGGGCACTGGGGATTGAACTCACGACTGTGCGCTTGCCAGGCAGGTGCTTATGTGGCTGAGCTAAATTCTCGGCTTTGTTTTCTAATATATGCATGCATTACTATAAATTTACCTCTAAGCACTGCTTTCATTATGTCCCACAATTTTGGTAAATTGTATTTTCTTTGGGTTCAAAATATAATTTCCCTTGAGATTTCTTCTTTGACCTTTGTGTTATTTCTAAGTGTGTCATTTAATTGCTATTTTGGGATTTCCCGTTTATGTTACTGACTTCTAATTTAATTCAGTTGTCTGAGAGCAGACAATGTATGATTTCTTTTAAATTTGTTAAGGTGTGTTTAATGTGGTCTCTCTTGATAAATGAGAAGAGTGTGTTCTATGCTTGAAGAAAGTAGTCTATAGTTGTCCAAATAGCCAGCTGATGGAGTGTGTTAATTTTCTGTCTTTTGAGTGTCCATTTCAGACAAGTGGTTTCAGGTACCTAACTACAATAGTGGATTCATCTATTGAGGTTGTAGTTCTGTCAATTTTTGTTTAATGAACTTTGATTTCTGTTGTTAAATGCATATACCTTCAGGACTTAAAGGATTCTGGAAGAATTCCCTCCATACTGACTTTCCTACCCCTGACAACTTCCCTTACTTTTAAGTCTATCCTGGTCTGAAACTACTATAGCTATTCCTGCTTTCTTTTGGTTAGTGTTAGCATGTTATATTTACTTTTAACCTATATGTGTCTTTGTATTTAAAATGCATTCTTGTAGATAGTGCCCACCATTTTCTTTATTGTTTCTATTTGTTCTTTTGCTTCAGTTTTTGTCTTCCACTGTCTCCTACCTTTTGTGGTTATAGTTGGACATTTTATGATTCCACTTTCTGTGTTGTCTTAGCATATTGGTTATACCTTTTTTTAAAAATTTTTTTAGTGTTTGCCCTAGAGTTTGCAATAGACATTTACAGCTTGTCCAAGTCCACTTTGAAATATTATACACCTTTATGAGTGGTGTGAGTATATTAGAATCACAAGAGCCCTAATTCCTCTTTTCTTTTCCTTGTACCAGTATTCCTATTCATTTCATTTATATATAATACATAAACCTATATATACACATATATACTTGATAAGATTATATGTAAGTACAACTTAATGCATTGTACTATTTTGTTTTGAACAAATTATTATCCATTAGATCAATCAAGAATAGGAAAAATGAAAGCTTTTATTTTGCTTTCACATACTCCTCCTCCAATATTCTCCCTTTATGTACATCTGTTTCCTTCCTTTATATTTTTAAATTTTTTGAGAGAGGGCCTTGGCCATGCAGTTCAGGATGGCCTTGAACTCATTACATAGCCCAGGCTGGACTTGAACTCATGGCGATCCTCCTGCCTCAGCCTCCCGAGTGCTGCGATTATAGGTGTGTGCCACCATACCCGGCTCCTTTTTTCTCTTCACTTGAACTTCTTTTAACATTTCTTGTAAGGTAGTTGTATTAATAACTCATTCCCTTGATTTTTCTTGGTGAAAGACTTTATTTCTTCTTTACTTTTGGAGAATAATTAGTAAGGTATAGAATTTGAAGTTTGTTTTTTTTTTTCTGTCAAACTAAATATTTTACTCCTTTGTCATCTTATTTTTTTTTTATTTTATTTATTTTTTTTTGTGGCACCAGGGATTGAATTCACGATCTTGTGCTTGCTGGGCAGGCGCTTAGACCGCTGAGCTAGATCCCCAGCTCTGTTTTTTGAGACAGGGTCTCACTATGCCGTTCAGGCTGGCCTTGAGCTCACTTTGTAGCCCAGGCTGGTCTCGAACTCACAACGATCCGCCTGTCTTAGCCTCCCGAGTGCTGGGATTACAGGCGTGAGCCACCACACCCGGCTTTTGTCATCTTATTTACATGGTTTCTGAAGAGTAGTTGCTTATAATTCCTACTGTTTCTGAGGAGAAGTTGGAAGTAATTCTTATCTTGTTCCTGCATAGGTTTTTCATCTGGTTTCTTCCAAAATTTTTCCTATTTATTTATGACACATACTCCACATACTGATTGTCTGTAGTCATAAGTTCTTTGAGATAGTGTTACTGGGCTGGACTAGTCACAGGATGGGATCATCTAACTCACCTCTCCTACACTTATTTAGCCCTTCAGGTATCGTAGATATTGACTGATTGATTGCCTTTTTTTTTTTTTTTTTTTTGTGGCACTGGGGATTGAACTCACAACCTTGCACTTGCCAGGCAGGCGCTTAGGCCTTTGAGCTAGATCCCTGGCCCATATTTTTGAGACAGGGTCTCACTATGCTGTTCAGGCTGGCCTTGAGCTCACTTTGTAGCCCAGGCTGGTCTTGAACTCACAACGATCTGCCTGTCTCAGCCTCCCGAGTGCTGGGATTACAGGTGTGAGCCACCATGCCTGGCTTTTGATTGCCTTTTTTGAGACCTGGTTTCACTATGCATTTCAGCATGACTTGAACTTACTTTGTAGCCCAGGCTGGCCTCAAACTCCCAGGGATTTTCCTGCCTCAGCCTTCTGAGTGCTGGGATTACAGGCATGCACCACCATGCCTGGCCTAGTATATGTTTTAAACTGACTGTTAAATCTGTCTGTGGTGAGGTCATCCTTGCCCATGTTCATCTAGATATTTTTATAAATTTCTTTTTTTTTCAATTTTAAAAACAAAAAAATGAAGAAAAATGATACAGATTTTCAAAACAAAATAATAGGAGATTAACATTGGATAATGTATTGCATATTGGTGTCTTCAAAATAGTTCAGATTACAAGATAGTCATAAAAAATGATCAAATAATCGAACAATGAAAGTACAAACTGTTCTTTTTGATGAACTAACAGATTAGTAGTATAGCTATGTGTCTTGTATATATTTACACACACACACACACACACACACACACACAGTCTTTTCTGTTCTTTCTTTTCTCCTTTCCCCTATTCCAGTTGTTCTTTACTTCTGAACAGTTTCTTTCCCTTTCACTTTCACAATATATATTGTACATTTTAGATCTTAATTACTTTCAGTTTCTTTTTTTACACTAGGGAGACAATATGATATTTCCACATGTGAGTCTGATTTATTTCACTTATGAGTATGGCCTCAAGTTGCCTCCATTTACCTATAAAAGCCTCAAGTTTATCCTTCTTTATAGCTGAGTAGTACTCCTTGTATAAAAGTACCACATCATTTTTATCCATTCTGTGGTTGATGGGCATTTGGGTTGTTTCCAAGATTTAACTATTACAAATTGAACTGCTTTAAATCTTTTTATAAATTTCATCATGAACTTTTCACTTAATTTTTTTTTGTTACTAATGATGATCTTCCCTGGGAGTTGGAAAATGGGAAATTTCTAATTCCATTGCTCTTTCTATAATTCATTGGGATCCATTTTTATAGCTTTGATTATCCAGAAGTACAGTTTGAAAAGGGAAGGCAGGTGTTTTAAAGATCAGTTTTCAGAGTAACTTGGGACTCTAGCGGCCTGCACTGGTGTTCAGTCAGTGAACTGTTCCCTACATTATTTCAAGAGGAGGATTGATGCGAACATTTTGTCAACTCATTATAAACCCATGGATTTTGTAGATTCAGTGTATTCAAATAATTTACAGTTATTCTTTTTGATACTCAGATTGTCTTATCTTTGCAGCAGAGACTCCTTTAATTGCCTTGTGAGTGTCTTTGACACTACACTGTTAGTCCAAACTATTAACTCTGGGCGAACGTTTCTCCTCCTTTAAGTAATTGCATTATTTGGTCTTTTAAGATTCCTTTTAGGCCTAAGTGCCTGCCTGGCAAGCACAAGGTTGTGAGTTCAATCCCCTGTGCTGCAAAAACAAAAAAACCCAAAAGATTCCTTTTAGTTTTAACTTTCCTTCATAAGAAAAGATCTCATGTTCTAGTGTATCCTACAATTAACTCTCTTATGCTGAAAAGCTACTGTTTTGTTTTTTTCTTTTTGAAATTCATGCAGTGGGTGAACTAATGCATTTTAAAATAGAAAATATTTTTGTTTCTTTTTCTCTGATCTTTTAGCTTCTAGTTGCATCATCCTGACTCAGGGTAGTTCCACATCTAAGCTCAGTATCTAGGTGGAAAACAAAACAAATGATACAAATATTGATGTACTTAAAGCTGTAATGAGGTTGACCAGGGAATTCCCTGACAGTGAAGCTAGCTAGCTAGATTATTATTTGTCCAAATGCGAGACTTTTCCTCCCTTTGATGTGGGTAGCAGGTGTGGAGACTGTAACGCTGCCCTTCATCCTGTAGGCTGAGCAGGGAGGATGGCAACTTACAAAGGGCCTGAGGCCTCCCAGGGAGCTGACTGGGGTGACCAGAAGGCTGCAAAGCTGGCCAGGGCTGGCCAGGTGGCCACAAAGGCAGCCTCAGTCCCTACAAGCCGGAAACTGGAGCCTGCTCATCCTGGCAGCGCCTGGGACAGGTCCAGGAGGCTGGGCCAAGTCTCCGAGGCTGTCCCTGGGACCAGAAGGTATAACCAGAGGGAGATGGGGATTTCAGTTCCAGGGTGTGAAGTTCAGCACATCGAAGTCAGCGCTGCAAGTGATTTGGAATGTTTGAAGGACACTGTCTCATACCCAGCCGTACTCGGTGAAGTTGCACAGGAGTCTGTTTCAGGCTGTGTCCTGGGGAGCGTGTGCAGCTTCAAAGGCAGCTCTGGCGAGTTTGCTTGGGGAGAAGAGCACACACTTTTATTTCTGGTTTTGGCACGATTCCACCAATCTCATTTTGATGGCCAGGAAGCAAAACCTCTCAGTTCCCTCTCTGTTCATTTGCATTTTGCAGATCCACCTTCATTTTGCTACAGAGGCAGTTTTTACCCTGAAGACAGTCTCTTCAACCTGTACATGAGGCTTTATTTTACAGGAAAAAGGCAAAGACGAGAGAGCCGTTGATTTCAAGGGAAGCCTTGAATAACCCAGTTGGGTAGTTACTCCCTCCTCAACTTCCCCCCTCTTCCCACCATAAGAAGTGTCTTCAGAGTTTGAAATAGTTTTTGTTTGCTGAAAACAAGAAATATCCTTCCCGTAAGATGTAAAGCGGGGCTCCTGGGTTCATGCCTAAGGGTTGGGATCCCTTGGAGGCAGATGAGTAGGTATGGCTGCAACCTCATGCTGGTGGTGTGCAGTGGTGGTGCGTGGGTGCGTGTGTGCATGTTGGTGTACTTCTAGAGCCCGAGATGCTGAGATTGCTCTCTGGCTGTTCGTCATGCCTTCTGCTGTGCTGAGTGTGCATTGCATATGTGTGACTGTGTTGTGTGAGTGATGCATGTGTGTGTCATGTGTATGGTGTATGTGTTGTTTCCTGTGCGTGTGTTGTGTTTTCTGAGTTGAGTTGAGTTTCCTGTTTTTGCCCTGCCTTGCCCTGCCACCTCTCCATCTCCACACATCAGTGGAGACCGATCGGGCTCTGTTGGTGGCATATTTTTGTTTTCTTGTTTTGAAATTGGGTCCCGCCAATCTTGTCTTGGAATTTAGATCTTCCTTTCTGAACCTACTGAGTAGCTGGATTACAGGTTCATGCACCATGCCTGGCTCTGAGCTGTGCTGTTTTCATTTTTCATATTTTTAATCTATTTGCTTCGGATCACTGTTATTACTCTTTTCCAAACTATTCCCTATGCCATTTGACACTTTGCCTCCTGGTGTGGTTGCTTAACTGGTTAGAGTGCAATCCTAATGAGCCTGACATGGCCTGTCTTATAGGACCTTTGACTCCTTGGGAGAGATTGCAACTCTGTACAAACTCACCACCCTGAGGAAGGAAAGATCTGGTTGTAGTTACACAAGATGTTCTTAGCTTTGATGGACAAGATATTATTGACTTTACTGTCTTAGATGCTAAGCTTCCTTTTATCCCAGCATTGTTAACTCATAACTCGTTACTCTTTTCCCTAATCTTTTGTTAGTAATGCTTCTTTAAACTGTAAAGGATAGTAATACAGTATTATAGTAGCGGTGACATCAAGATGCTAAAAGATTTACCTCCCCCAACTCCTTCCTTTATCCAAATGGGACTTTCCTTGAAGGACTTGGTAGGATGAATTTAAGGCCTGTGTAATAAGTAATGTTATGATCTGAAGCATTTATCAAATGGCTAAATTATATCAGGTATTATATGAAATTTTATAAAAACCAAGAGGCATTTTGGTCATTTGCAAATATTGTCTAGCTGTTATGTGCACAAAATTGCATAGAATGGTGCTACTGAACACAGCATCTGCAGGTGGGTGTTCCCTCAAATAGCTGGTGTATTCTAGTAGACAGAGGGAAAAAGGAGCCTTACGTGACATATTCATAGAACAACATAAGAAAACTTAAACTGAAATGTTAAATTGGTTGGAGATTTACATACAATTGGTTTGAGACACACACACACACACACACACACACACAAACACAAGGCACAACATATGTGTGTATGTTAGAGATTATACAATCAACAGAATTCGAAGGAGGCCAGAGGAAGAGGCCAAAGGCTAGATAAGTTGGAGAGGCCAGTGTAAAAGAGAGGAAGGAGTTGGATAATTTGGATGGGGAGAGGTGAGGGTGGGTAATGACACTGATAGATTAAAAAAGAAGTAGTAAGGAGTGAAGACTTATGGGAAGGCCAGGATGATTTGGGCTCTGAGTCTTGTGACACAAAAGACGTAATGAAGTTTTACTAATAGCTTCAGTGTCTGAATAAAGTTGATGAAAAGAAACTTTAAGAATATGCAATTTTATCTATAGATGGGAAGTAAGTAGCAGTTATTCTCTTTAAAAAAATTTTTTTTTATTTTAAAGAGGATACAACAAAGGGAAATAAAGCAGAATAAAACCAATCAGAACAAACCAGAGTAAGTGGCACAGGACTTCACATTACAAAATCAACAATAGTTACCATAATGCCTTTTGTTGTCTTCAAAATAGCTGCAGATACTTTCAGACACAGTAAAAATTGAACAGAACAGAATAGAATAAAAACAGTAAAAACAAAACAATGGATACAATAAAAGACTACAAAACAAGACAAGAGTAAATTCAAAATGGCTACCATATATATCTTACTATCATTGAAATAGCTGCTCGTGTCACCGGGTATAACATAATCAAAGCAAAAGAGAATAAAACGCAATCCAACAAAACACTAAACAATGTAGGACTTCAGAGCGAGACTATGGAGAATCCACAATGGCTACCACCTTCAGAAGGAAACCCCCCTAGACACCATGCTGTGTACCACTATCTTCTGAATAGATGGTCAGACCACTGGCTCTAGACTTGCAAGGTCAGTGAAACACCAAACCACCACAGGGTTTCAGTTGCCTTTCACCTTAATAACAACCATCAGAGCCTGTGTTTCTCTGGATCCGCCACTCCCTTGGGAGAGGGGATTGACACTTTCGTTGGCCAGCCCACAAGCCTGAAAGAGCTAGGATCTAACTGTTCCCTTGCCAGGGCCCATGGGGAGAGGTTTGGCTCTGGAGGTCCTGATTTCACAGTGGCCCACACAAGGCACTGTTTCCGGTAGGACAAGTGTAGTTCTCACCCCCCAAAGTCCACACTGATGCTGACTCACGGAGATAGGCTTGGCTCTGGGTGTCCTGGTCCCACAGCA
>RJWT010041600.1:0-12288 GCA_004365215.1 Cuniculus paca
GTGCTGCCTGTGTTGAGCCTTCTCATTATGAAAACTGTCCAGTTCTGCTGCTGAGGGGGAGAGATGAAAGCCTGTAGTGCTGAGGAAGGCAGGCATTGGGGTGTTCAGGCTTTGAGCAGGTTCTGATGCTCTTCCGTGAACTGGTCATCTGTATGCTCTTTACTCAGACTCCTGAGGAGGAAGAGATTTTAAACAAAAAACGATCAAAGAAAATTCAAAAGAAGTATGATGAAAGGAAAAAGAATGCCAAAATCAGCAGTCTTCTGGAGGAGCAGTTCCAGCAGGGAAAGCTTCTTGGTGAGACAGCCTGTGTGTTGGGGAGGTGGGCCTCACAATGGCGCAGCGCACACCCTGCATCTTATCCTTGCCTTAGTTGGTTTGACTGCCACTCCTGTGGTCTAGAGGGCTTGCCAGAAGGACTTGGCCTCTGGGTTCCAGGAGTATTGATGGGGGCTGTCTTTGTGATGAAAACTTTGTCCAGTTCTGCTACCGACTTTAAGTGACGATAAAGTATATCTGAGAAGATGTGGGCTTCGTGCCTGCCCCCTAGGGTACCAGAACCAGCATGGATTTTTTTTTTTTTTTTTTTTTAAGAATACAGCTGGGTGGGATCTCTGTCATTTTGGTAAGGACCACATATTCTCTTGCAGCCTGCATTGCATCAAGACCAGGCCAGTGTGGCCGAGCAGATGGCTATGTGCTAGAGGGCAAGGAGCTGGAGTTCTATCTGAGGAAAATCAAGGCCCGGAAAGGCAAATAAACCTTCCCTCCTGGCTTAGTTCATGTAATAAAGGTGTTTATTGTTCTGTGTTCATATTGTGTGTATAGTCTGTAAACTTGTGAAGATCCCTGTCCCTTTCCTTTGCATACAGACCTGGGTTGTAAATACTTGGGTAAGATTGTATGTATGTGCTAGAGATCAAAGCCAGGGCCTTGTGAATGCTAAGAACATTAACAGACCGTGCCACCACACTGCATCCCCAGCCAGGTAAGTTTATAACCTGAATTTGTGGATGGTATGAAAACCTTGAAGTTGTATTGAATCTTTACTGCATTGCTGAAAGCAATGTCCCTGTGCCCCTTACCAGCCAGAATTTTTAAATGTTTAGGATACTAGTGATTTTTGCTTGAAGTCTTTCTGTTCTCTGCTTGCCTCCATCAGCATTTAAGTGTTATGTTTTGCTGGGCATTGTTAGTGCACACTTGTAATCCTGGCACTTGAGAGGCTGAGGCAGGATCACCATGATTTTTGAGGCCATCCTGGGTTACATAGTGACATCCTATCTCAAAATACCAAGAACAGAAAAAAAACTCCATCTTTGAAAAGTTTGCTAAACTTCAACCTTGGTCTGTTTGATTTGCACTTAGGTATTACAGTAGGACTTTTCAAGGCTTGTTCAAAGATTCTGTTTGTCTACCACTCACTAGCCCCTCAACTTCACCATCAATATCAAAGAATTGTATATATAGTTGCTCTTTTGAGATGGAGCGGGGGTTCTATATATTCCAGGCTGGCCTGGAATTCACTACGTGACTTGAGCTGGCCTTGAACTCAAGGCAAGCCTGCCTCAGTCTCCTGAGTGCTGGGACTGCCGGTGTGTGCCGCCACACCAGGCTTCTCAACCATACTCTTGAGTTGCACCTGTAATATTGCCATGTGTTGGTCCAACTTGGATCTTGACCTCAACTGTTTTGATTTTTTTTCTTTTTTTTTTGCAGTGATGTTATACTTCAGTATTTTTTTCTATCGGCCTGATTGTACCTGTCATTTTAAAATCTTCTGGTGGTGCTAGGGATTGAATGAGCCCCAGGGCCTTCGCACTGAACTGCATCATCCCTACTACTATGGTTTTTTGGAGACAAGATCTTGCTGTGTAGTTGAGGCTGGACTGAATTCACTGTGTAGCTCAAGTTGATCTAAAATTTGCTACAATCACCCTGCCTCAGCCTCTTGAGTGATATGATTAAAGGCATGTATCACCACACCCATCAACTCCTTTCCCCTCCCCCCAGGCTATCCTCAAACTCACAGCCATCTTTCTGTTTTCAGCTTCTCCAGTGCAGGGGGTTACAGGCAAGCACCACCATGCTGGGCCTAGTTGTCTTTTTTTCTTTTTCTTTTTTTGTTTGTGGCACCAGGGTTTGAACTCATGACTTCGCACTTGCAAGGCAGACGCTTAGGCCACTGAACTAAATCCCCAGCTCTTGTCTTTTTGAGACAGGGTCTCACTATGCTATTCAGGCCAACCTTAAGCTCACTTTGTAACCCAGGCTGCTCTCAAGCTCGCAACGATCCTCCTGTCTCAGCCTCCCAAGGACTGGGATTACAGGCATGAGCCACCATGCCCGACTTGTCTTTTTTTTTTTTTAATAATTTTTTTCTTTTTGAGACAGGGTTTTGCTATGCAGTTCACTTTGTAACCCAGGCTGACCTTGAACTATGGATCTTCCTGCCTCAGCCTCCTAAGTGTTGGGATTACAGGTGTGTGTCACCACATCTGGCCTCATCTTTTTATTTTGTCTTTCAGTCTCCCTATACAGTTCAGGCTGCCCTGGAACTCACAGCCAACCTTCTGTTTCAGCTTCCTCAGTGCAGGGATTAAGGCGTGCACCACACCCAGCTAGGGACAAGATCTCTACTAATTTGCCCAGGTTCATCTCCCACTGTCAGCCTTCCAGGGTGCTGGGATTACAGACTTGTGCCCTTGCACAAGTGGAAAATTCAGTTGGTTCCTTTGGTAAATTGCAGGTTTCTGTCAATGGATGATTGGACGGTAGATCAGGATATTACCTTGTTCTGAGGATAAAGACTGCCATTAACAAAAAACCTTTCAACCAAAGTGACCCTGAAGCTGTTCATTGGCTCCAGCATGCTTTCCCACCCAGTGTTGATCTTCATTCACCCCCTAAGTGTTGGCTGTTATTGAGAGCTCTGTCCAGCAGAGGATTTAACCTCTACGGTAGAGGGGGGGGGAGTGTGCTGGCAACTGAAGCAGGCTACATGCCAGGTAAGCTCTACAGATGAGCCCCACATTCCCAGAACTGGTCCTTTTTTTAAAGACAGGGTCTCTCGTCCAGGCTGGCCTTGAACTCTGCAGTGAGCCTCCTGCCTCAGCTTCCTGACTGGGGATTACAGGCATGTGGCACCATCCCTGGCTCTGCTTGTAACTTCTAATCAGAGCACTTTGATTTTTTTGCAATCCTGCTTCAGTTTTTCAGTGTGTTGGAGAACCACAACTGATACACTCATGGGTCAGTAAGATGAGTGGGTTCCCTGGAGTCAAGTCTACCCACTCTGTAGCTGTTACCTTTTCGAGATAACCTCACCAAGAGCAAGGCTGTCCCCTGTGAAACCTGAGAAGCCTTGATGGCGTTCTGTGTGGCCGTCATTGTGAAGCGCTACTGTCTTTATGACATTTGGAAACAGGCTTCCAAATGTTGGCTATTTGGGGTGCATGGATAAAGCATTTGTCCTAAAATGTTTTGTATCCCTGGTTTTGTGGCACATCCCTGTAACCCCAACATTCAGGAGGCTGAGGCAGGTAGATCACCATGAATTCAAGATTAGACAAGG
Source organism: Cuniculus paca (assembly GCA_004365215.1). Lineage (NCBI taxonomy): Eukaryota > Metazoa > Chordata > Mammalia > Rodentia > Cuniculidae > Cuniculus > Cuniculus paca. Next base: position 3,575 of record RJWT010041600.1, read on the forward strand.
CTGAGGCAGGATTGCCATGAGTTCAAGGCCATCATGGGGACACATGGTTTGAGGCCAGCCTGGACTCCATGGTGAGACCCTGTCTCAAAAATAAAAATAAGACAGTTTTTAATTTTATTCAATTTTTGTGGTGCAGGGCCTTCATAGGAGCCACATCAGTCCTTGCCCTGCGTCTTGGTTTTCAGAGCCCTCGCTAAAGCTCTCAAGGCACCTGGGGAAAGTTGCGGGTGAGGTCTAGAGCCGCCAAGAGGCCCACAGGTGCGGTGGGCGGATCAGGGCTCCAGGGCCTCCTCCGCGGACTCTGCAGCCTCCTCCTCGATTCGTCCCGCGTTCTCCGCGTCGCCACCCTCCTCGACCCGGAAGCGCACCGGATGCGGGGTGCGCGGGGCGCCGCGCACGCGGCCGAGGTTGCGCAGGCTGATGGCGGGGGACGGCGCGCCTGCACCCAGAAAGCGGCTGAGCAGTGGGGTCTGCGCGGCCGGCCGCGCCTGCGCCGGGGACGCCTCCACCTGCGAGGACTGCTCGGGGTCGTCGCTCATGCTGTGGACAGGGATGGCACAGGGCAAGACTTGACGGCCTGCCGGAGACTGGCCGCCCTGAGCTGTCCTTGGTGCCCAGAGGGTGGCCACTCACCGCAGGTTGAAGGTGGAGCCCAGGAAGGAAGGTCTCAGCGAGTCGGCCGCCGTAGCTAAAGTGTAGGGCGGCAGCGGCTGTGCCTCATCCCAGTACGGGTCCTTCTCAGCGGGGGGCAGGTTCTGGTACATGTCATCAACGGCCAGCAGGGACACCTGGGCCAGCAGAAGGGGGGCACAGGTCACAGAGACCTTCATCTCACACCCAGCCAAGCCCTGGCAGGGAGCTGGTCTCACCGCCAAGCCCCACTTCACCTGTAGGTTTCGATCTATGAGCTGATTAGTTTCAAAGTCGTCGTCATCCTCACCAAAGGGGTTGATTATCTGTTCAGCCACCTGCAGAGTGCTGATAGTGTCCTCTGGGCCCAGAGCCCTGCTTGTCCCGTTTTGGGAGGCTCTTGTGCCCATGTTGTTGCAGAGCAAGGCGACACGACCCTTGGAAGTACGCACCTTGAGCCAGCCTGCGTAGAAGAAGAACTGCAGCAGCGTCGTGAGAGGCACATACATGTCTGGGTCTCCCAGGGCAGGTGCTGGCTCCTGGCCTGGCTCCAGAGGCCCCTGAGGCTTGGTGGCCCCTGCCTCTGGCTCCAGAAACTGGCGGCCAACCAAGGAGAGGGCGAAGAAGGAGTACACTGCGATGGTCACCACCTGGAGAAGAGAAAGCCAGGCCCAGAGGACCGAGCAGTGGGGCAGAGAGAAGTGCGTCCCTGCCTCAGGCCCTGGGAGAAACTGACAAGCGATTAAACATGGGATAGGGGGCAAGGCTGGAGGATAGGGTCTTTGAGGTGGGATGGAAAGTGGCTTTGAGAATGAGCCCTCTGCCCTTCACGAGACTGAGGTGACACCCAGTGAGGGCCATCTAGTTCTCAGGACCTCATATGGCACAGGACTTACAGTGGGCACTGAGAGGGGGAAAGAGGCAGTTACTTGGGTGTAGACGAGCGGGATGCTGATCCAGTCATAGTGGAACAGCATGCTGCACTTGGCACGGTACTTGTTCAGCTCCTGAGGTAACAACAGAGAGAGGAGGTCAGCAGAGGCAAGCAGGGAGGGCTAGGCAGTGCCCAGAGGACCCGGCATGAGCAGCCCCGGGACTCCACCGCCGGAGATATTGACAGACTGGGCCACCTGCGATGAAGAGCGATTCAGCAAAGTTGCTGCAAGCACAGAGCCTGGAGCCAGAATGAGTGTGAACCCAGCTGTACTAAATAGCTGTGTGACTTGGGCTTCTCTACTTTATGCCTGAGTTTTCCCCTCTATGAAAAGAGGATAAGGATCGTGCGTATCTCAAGGGTTATGAGGGTTAAATGAGTTACTATATTGTGCGTGCTTCCAAACGTTCATAGCACGTAGGTGGCACCACACACGTGTTACATTCCAAAATTAATAGTTTGCAAAGCTAGAGAGCTAAGGGCCCTGGTCCGAGCGAGGCTGACTCACTTCCAGAAGGAGACAGAGAGCGATGTCGTCCCGAATGCGCCCATCCCTGCGGGCCTGGGCAGCCAGGTTGGTGAACCAGACGCAGGGGACCCAATATTTGTTGAAGTCGGACTTGAGACTCTCAAACTTTTTCCTCTCTTCCTGGGACATGAAACCTGGGGGTGGGGGAAGTTGGTGGTTTGCAATCCCATCCTTCGCCGCCAGGGGAATAGGCAGGTCTACCCCTCGACCGCCCCCGCTCGTGCCCGAGACGTCCCTGTGGCGCCCCCTGGGGGCCAGGCCGCCGACCGAGTCGCCGCCCGCGCACCTGCGTCCGCCACGTGGCCCAGGCTGGGGAAGCGCTTGAGCACGCGCGTGCTCACCGAGCGCAGCACCAGCACGGACGCCAGGTTGGCGTAGCGCATGAGGGTGCGGCGCAGCAGGCGGCCGCGCTGGTCCGTGCCGTGCACGCTGGCCGAGATGACGCACATCAGCTGGTCTGGCAGCGGGATGCTCGTGTACTGGGACCACCAGCGGTTCACCACCAGAGTCACGTAGAAACCTGGGGGCCGCCGTGGGAGGGGCCGGGAAGGGAGCGCGAAGGGGCTGGGACGCGGCGGGCCCCGCGCTCCCCTCCTCCCGCCAGATAGTCCAGTGCAGGCCCTGACTGAGGGGCCGGGAGACGCGGGCACACGGCGCCCTGCCTCTCCTGCGACCACCCTGCTGGGCAAGGCCAGGCCGGGGGGTGGGGGTGGGGAGAAGAGTGCCAACTTCCCTGGACGCGATCGTGCGAGGCCGAGCAATGGTTACCCAGGACCTGGCTTCCCTAGAGTGCTGGAGAGGCCGTCACCTCTGGCTCCTTGCCAGAGTGTGGTAATGAAGCCAGCAGGTGTCTCGGCCTGGCTGAGTGAGGGCCCACGAATGACAGGCAGGGCTTACACCGGGGGAAGCCTTGGACCCAGTGCCTGGCTCCTGTGCCAGAGCTGGTTGACTGGGCTGTGCCGCCTGGGCTGTGAACTCAACCCCGAGGTCAGGGCCGATGCCAGGGAGAACTAGCAGGGGCCTTACCCAGTACGAAGGACAGAGGAATGAGGTCCGCAGAGCGGTTGCAGTACCGGGCCACCTGGGCGTACACGTGCCTCTGCGCCTGGCTCAGCAGCACCCTGGGGGAGGGGCAGTTGCAGGCCGGGCTCTCAGGAGGAGGCCAGCGCAGGCCCCGCGGACCAGACCTGAGACTCGCCTCACCGGTAGGTGATGCTGAGCGCGGCGTAGAGGGCGACAAAGAGCAGAAATTCCTTGTACAGGAGCTTGTAGATGCTTCCTCTCCACCGGAGCAGCAAGCGAGAGAAGCCTCCGAAGCGCGCCTCGGCCACTTTGAGGGTGTATGAAACTGTCATGGTGCTGGGCCTGGGGTGGGAGGTCGCAGAGCCGTCCCTCTCCTTGTTTGCCTTCCCATCACTCAGCTCAGTTCCCAGGCACCCTCCCTTCACCTTTGGTCACACCCCCAACGTTCACCCTGTGTCGGGGAGACAAAAGGTGTGAGACGCCAAGGTCATGAGCTCCACCCCTGCAGACCTGCAGTACAGGCTGAAACCAGTAGGGAGGGGGCACAGTGGGGCCCAACTCCACCCTCGTGCACGTGGCTTTCCCGAGCTCTCCCACCACACGGCTGCAAAACCAGACCCTGCTTTGCCGAAGGCAAGAGACCCGACGCCAGCCCGGTGCCCGCACTTTTCCTTGGGCTTTGCTCTGAAGCCGATTCTCTGGTCCCCGAGGCCCAGGGCCCCCTCATCCCCACCCTTGCCTGCCTACCTGCTCCGAGCAGCCGCCTGTGCTGAGAAACAGCCTGCACCCTCCAGAGACTTAAGTACCTGCAGGGTCCATAAAGTTAGGCTGGACCGAGGCTGTCATTGATGGATGAGGCTGTCACCCCGCTTCCCTGGTCCTGAGAACTGGGTGTGTCTCCCTGCCCCTGCACAGCTGCTCTGGCTTTTGAGTGGAGGAACTGCCCTCCGCACTAACCCCACAGCTCCCTGCAGGTGACGCAGTGTCCTTCAAGCCAGGATGATGAATGACCGTCCTACGCTCTGGGCAAGGAGACACATGTGGGATAAAGTGTCACTGTCATATCTGCTTGCTGATCACAGCACAAGCCACAGGGACTGTGCGTGGGGCGCTGCTGTATCCCCCGGCACAGAACCCTCACTGCAGCACCGCGTGGAAGGAACCATCGCCGCCACGGAGATCGGGCTCCAGAAGGAAAATGGCTGGGTCAGCTTCACACAAGGACAAGTCGGAGGAGGAGCCAGAGCTGATGGACTTCAGATGCTAGAAGTAGCCCAAATGGCCAGGCTCTTCCCCTGTGCCATGCTACAGGGCTGACAGGGTCACAGATCTGGGAACTCAGGCCCACAGTACGGAAAGTACTGAGCTCAAAATCTTGAGTCCTACGGGTCTTGAGTTGGTCCTTTCTTTTCTCAAACCAAACCCCGATCTTTGAAACGTGATTGAAACCAGGAAGTGCTGAGCTATGTCCCCAGATCTTTTTTCCCTCCCAGCATTTATTTAAAGTTTATCTTGAGACAGGGCTCTGCTAAATTGTCCAGGTTGGCCTCAAACTTTCACAATCCTCCTGCCTCAACCTCCCAAGTAGTTGGGATTCAGGTCTGGGCCATCACACCCAGCTCTCGTCTTCTGTCTCTTCATCTGCCCAAACTGAAAAAAATAATAAGGCACTTCTGGGCCTGGTGGCGCAGGCCTGTAATCCCAGCACTCAGGAGGCTGAGACAGGAGGATTCTTGTGAGTTCAAGACCAACCTGTGCTACAAAGTGAGCTCAAGGCCAGCCTGAATGGCATAGTGAGACCCTGTCTCACAAAGACAAGGGCTGGGGATCTAGCTCAGCGGCCTAAGTGCCTGCATGGCACTGCGAAAAGAAAAAAGAATAATAAGGCACTAATCAAATTAGAAATAGAACTATATTCTTTTTTTTTTTTTTTTGAAACAGGGTCTTGCTATATAGCCCAGGCTGGCCTTGAACTCTCAGTGATCCTCTTGCCTCAACCTCCTGAATGTTGGCATTACAGGCCTGCACCATCCTGCCCAGCTCCGATGAACTTCTGATTCCCAAATTCCCCATCTAGTATCTGGTGTGAGAGATTGCACAGGATTTCAAAATAGATCTGTGCTTCCAGAGTACAGCTATTCATGCAGGAGGCAAGTGAGGCCTTTAGATTTGGCCTTTTTGAAGACATCAACCTGTGTGCTATCTGCCAAATGTGTGGTTTGATGGTACGCGTCTATAATCCAACACTTGGGAGGCTGAAGCAGGAGGATCACAGTGAGTTCTTATTTTATTTTTTGATTTTTCTTGGAACTGAGGAATTGAACTCACAACCTTGTGCTTACTAGGCAGGCACTTATGCTGCTGAGCTGCATTCCTGGCCCCCGTTTTTTTTGCGGCACCAGGGATTGAACTCACAACCTCACGCTTGCCAGATGGGTGCTTATGCCACTGAGCTAAATCCCTGGCCCTTATTTATTATTTTTTATGAGTAGGATATATTTATTGAGAGAAAGAAAGCTTCTGTCCAAGAGACAGAAGGGGTCCCGAGTGGGTTGCCCCCTATTTTTTATTTTTGAGATAGTGTCTCAACATGTAGTTCAGGCTGGGCGGTGAACTCACCATGTAGCCTAAGCTGGCTTCAAACTTGCAGCGATCCTCCTGCCTCAGCCTCCCGAGTTCTGGAATTACAGATGTGCACCACCATGCCCAGTTCTTCCATTTCCATTTGTGTGTGTGTGAAAAACTTTTTTTTTTAAATAGTCTCACTATGTAGCCCAGACTGGCGAGGAACTCTTGGTGCTCCTGCCTCAGGGACCCTCTCTCTCTCAGTGCTAGTGTTACAGGTAGTTTAGAAATATTATAGGCAGTCAGACAGGGCTGGGCCCTCAAAGGAGCCTGTACAGACCAGATACTTTGCAGTTTTGGAGGAGACAGACACCTCTGCTGTGGGCCAGATCTCAAGACAAAAGGCAAAACAAGGGCTGGGGATCTAGCTCAGCGGTCTAAGCGCCTGCCCGGCAAGCACAAGGTCATGAGTTCAATCCCTGGTGCCGCAAAAAAAAAAAGGCAAAACAAATGCAACCACACCCTAATTATAAACAGCAAGGATTAATATTCTAAATAGGTATGGATCATCTTGAGGAAGCCAGGAGTCACCATCCCAACCACCTATAGGAAGAGTCACTGCTTGCTACAGGACTCGCTTTCCCACTTGTCCTCAATTTAATCAATTTTACCTGAACAATTAATCTTATTGGCTGACCATAGTTCTGTCCCACCTCATGCCCTCCTGCTTTGTGAGTTCCCATGTTTTCCCCATTTTGGACCCATCTCACCTCATGGTTTTGCTCTATAGAAGTCCCCAGAAAAGACAGAGTCTTTAGCAACCCACTAGGGAGACCTTCTGCCTTCTGTCTCTCTGTCTCTCAGACAGATTTCTTTCTCTTAATAAACATATTCTGCTCTTAACTCCTGTTGTTCCTAAAATTCATTCTTCAATTTTTTTTTCATTCTTGGATTTTAGAGAACACGAACTTGTACCGGACATCCAGTAGGTTTGGAGTTTCATTCCTCTGTATCACTAGGAATACAAGAGGGTGCCACCGCTTCCCCATCCTTCGTTATTTCGAGACAAGCTCTTGTGCCTTGTACCTTGACATTTGGATCCTCCTGCCTCAGACTCCCAAGTGCCTGAGATCCCAAGTGTGTTCACAGTCACTGTGCCTGGCTGAGTTTTCTCTCGAAGTAGTGACTCACACACACTTCAGTGTCGTGTCTTCTAACAGACACATCTCCTGCAGTCTTAGGGACACCTGAGCACAGGACTGAGTTTGAGTTGCCTCAGTAAACCTGAGGAAGACCTGAAAGCTAGAGATGGTGCTCTCTAATTTAACATGAAAGACATCAGGTTTCACACTACTGTCCTCCCCTGGCGCTTTTGACAAGTGTCCCTGATAGCACCAGGTTTGGAAACCTACTCAAGGTCTGACTGGAGTTACATCCTCCTTCCAGTCCCAGATGAAAAGTCACCAGGACAGAAGGACAGAACTGTGTGTGTGTGTGAAAGATCCAGAACTTCTGGGTGCAGTTCTACATACTTGTGTTCTCAGCACTGAGGGAGGCTGAGGCAGGAGGATCACAAGTTCAAGCCCAGTCTGGGTAGTTTAGCAAGACCCTGTCTCAAAATGAAAAATAAAAAGGGCTGGAGAGGTAGCTCAAATGAAGTGGATGGGAGATCCAGGACCTGAGCAGAAGAAGGTGAGTTCAGCTCTAGGGCCTCAGCCATTTTGGCAAAGCCTGTTCCCAAGCTTCCTGTGACTACAGGTTTGTGCCACCACCCCTGATTTTTGTTTATCTTTGAGGACAGAATGCTTGTAGGCCAGAGGTTTCCCTCCAGGTCAGCTAGCTGAACCTGGATGAATCCAAGATCCAACCTGTACCTTTGTAATAATCCCATCTACACGCTAAATGACACCCATGGCCATGACAGTTGCCAGTTGCCTTGATGACTGGGAAGAACCATAAAAGGTGCAAAAAGGCATATTTGTAATCCCAGCACTCTGAGAGGCTGAGGCAGGAGAACCGAAAGTGTGAGCCCAGCCCGGGCAATTTATTGAGACCCTGTCTCAAAAAAAAAAAGAAAGAAAGAAGAGAAGAGAAGAGAAGAGAAGAGAAGAGAAGAGAGGGAAAAGAAAGAAAAGAAAAGAAAAGAAAAGAAAAGAAAGAAAAGAAAAGAAAAGGGGGCCAAATGTGGTGATGAATGCCTGTAATCCCAACACTAAGGAGCCTGAGGCAGGAGGATTGCCATGAGTTTGAGGCCAGCCTAGGCTACATGCTGAGTTCAAGTCCAGCTTGAACTACACAGTGAGACCCTGTTGAAAGAAAGAAAGAAAGAAAGAAAGAAAGAAAGAAAGAAAGAAAAAGAATCAGGAATGTAGTTCAATGTGAAGGTTCTGGATTCAGTTCCCAGTACCAGAAAAACAAATATGACTGGGCCTGGGATATAGTTTAACGGCACAGTACCCACCTGGGCCTAGGAAGCATCAGTTCGTGAGTTTGATTCCCAGTACAAAAACAAAAACAAGGGGCCTGGGATTTGGCTCAGTGGCCTAAGCCCCTGCCTGGCCAGTGCGAGGTCGTGAGTTCAATCCCCAGTGCCACACACAAAAAAAGCAAAAAACATATGGCAACACTCAGAGAGCCAGCCCTGGTTTCCTGGACAACTACCCAAGGCAGCCAAACCTGGGCTCTGTACTGTGACCCTGCACCCGCCTCCCACTCATTGCCCTCACATTTCTGCCTGCTGGTCCAGCTTTGCTCTGTGAATTTCCCACAGAAGCAGGAGAGAAGTACACAGCCAGAAGCCTCTGCCCAGGAACGGGCAGCGCCAGACCCGCCCTGCCTCTCCCTCTAGAATCACCTTATCTCCTTTCCCTCTGGTTTATGGTCCCAGAAAGGGAACCAGGCAGCCTGTAAATCACCTGCCCCACCCTGCTTATCCTCCTCTGGGGTTCTAGCGTCTCCCTCACCACCAGTTCTGCCCACCAGTGGTTGGGACCTTACAGGACGGGACGAGTCTGCAGTCAGACCCTGCTCACC
>RJWT010041601.1:0-12298 GCA_004365215.1 Cuniculus paca
CAGACTGAAGAGGTAGGATCTTCCAAGAGACCCCAAACCCCAACACCAGCTACACCTGCAAGACACCTCTGAGAAGTAGTCACTTCCCAGGGGTTCTAAATACTAATAGTAAAGCTACTTACCACAGGCAATTTACAAGCATCAACCCAGGAATTAAGCTAAAAAAAAAAAAAAAGAACAGAACAGAAAAGAAAATGAGAAGACACTTAAACAAGATGCAACCCCAGACATCTGGTTCACCAAAGGCAAACCCAGGGGGCAAAGAGGTGGGATAATCTGGAAGCCCCCCACCTGGCCTCTCTGAAGTGGTCACAACAAAGCAAATGAACAAGGCTCTAGAAAAAAATCAAATCAGAAATAATTTCTCTGATAACTACAGAGATGGTGCCCACAATGAAACACACACTTAGTGACTCTAGAGCAGATACGGGGAGAAAAAAGGAGTCTAAGAAAAGGATGGAAGCCACGAATGCCCAACATAGGAAAGACATGGAATCCATAAAACAGATTCAAGCAGATATCCAGGAGGACTAAAATTCCATTAAAGTATCTGCAGCAGAATGAGCCAATGTGAGGATAGAATCTCAGATATAGAAGACAGACTTGTGGTAAGCAATCATGAAAAAGAAAAGAAAAGATCATTTTTAAGAAAAGATTTCTTGGACCAGAGAAGAAGCTCAGTGGCACAGTGCCTGCCTGGCAAGTGCGAGGCCCTGTGTTCAATTACCAGTACCTTCCTCCCAAAAAAGATTTCCTAAACATAGCAAGGGACCATGCAAAACAAATCCAGCAGCTGCTAAATGATGCAAAGAAGAATAACATAAGACTGCTTGTAGTAAATGAAAAAGCAGGAGATAGCACAAACAATATGAAAACAAATTTGTCTTGGTTACTTTTCTCTCATTGTTGAGACAAAATACCTGATACCCAAAGTGAAGGAAAGAGAGGTTTATTTCTTACAGTTTTTGGAAGTATTAATCTACTCAGCTGGTTCCAAGGCAGGGTGATGTGGCTGGGGGGGCAGCCGTCCATGGTGGCTGCAAGCAGCAAGAGCAAACAGGGCAAAAGAGGGAAAAACACACTTCCTTCCCGACCTTGCATTGTATGTTGGCTCCGCCCCTGAGCAGTGCAGCACTCACACCACCAATCCCAGCACTACACAACAAATCAGTCACAAACGCTGCATTCAGCTGCCTCCATGACTGCATGAGGCTTGATACAAACCATAACAAAATTTTTTCTTAAAGTTTTGAAATCTATTTTCCTAATGTACGTTGCCCACGTTTGATTCTGCCCAGATTTACATTGATTTTGAAGTATTGAAAGGTACACTGTGAGAAAGAAATGAAAACTTGTCTTTCAGAACTACTCTAGACAATACAGTGGGGGAATGAACAACTCATGTAGCAGTGAGCAACCAGCCCTGAGCTCTGAGAACCAAGTAGCCCAGCTGACAAGCACAAAATGCCCCATAATCCTAATAGAGGAATGATACAGGAGAAATAGTGTAGCTCCTAACCTGCTAGATGCCAGATACACCAAGTTCACGTTCCCCAGAATCGAAGAATGAGTTCTAAGGAACAACAGAGGTTATGAGTAGGAAATTTTATTGAGAAAGTGACAGCTCCTGAGAGGCAGAAGGGAGCCCAAGTGCATTGCCAGCGAGTCTGCTTCCCAGAGGAAGTTTTATAGAGAAAAACCATGGGAAGGGTACAATGTGGGACAAAACTATGATCAACCAATAAACCTTGCATCAGACACAATTCTCCCAGCCCCAATCTGCTTGCCACCAGAGGCATTGTTCTCAGCAGGGGCTCAGCCCAGCACTAAGACCGTCCTCGGCAAACACAGGATGTTGTAAAGCAGATAAAATAGGGCAAAGAATCTTGCAGGTCCCTGGACATCTGGAGACACCCAAAAATTTATGCCACATGCCTCAAGGACGTGGCCCACCGAGATGCAAGACAGCCAGAGAACTTGGACCACTGGTGTTTATTAATATCTTCCAGACTAATGTCCCTTGCCTTCTTTCAATTGTTATAAAAAAGACCTGCTTCTCTTTGTTCCCTTTGGATGGACTTTTTGCCCTTTGTCTGCCTGCACCCAGGTATTAAACCGTAAGCCTTGTTGCTTTCACAAAAGCCTGTTGAGTGGCCTCTGCCTTGCCTCACATTCCTTACTATAAGATTACAAGTATAGACACTTGGGTAACATTGATCCCATCGGGAAGCAGGTCACACAGCACGTGTTCATGGAAAGGACACAGACCTTTTCAGGAAGGGATGGGCTGAGGGTCTTGGTCACCCACCGAGGTAGCTGATGTCTGTCTAGACTTTATTGGACCAACTGTTACCACTTACCTTATCCCTTGGGGAAACGTATAGGCCTGGTCATTCTCTTTATCTTGAAGCTTGGCCTCCAACAGCTGTATCTGCGGTCACAGTTGTAATGCATTCTCATCTTTTGTGTTGACTCTCTCGAGGGCCTATCACTGTCTGTCTGCCTGTAATATTTCTACCTAACTCAGCTGTCTGTAATAATCCCAGCTACTCAGGAGGCTGAGGGAGGAAATTCAAGGCCAATCTAGGCCACTTAGCAAAACCTTGTCTTAAAGTAGAAAATAAAAAGCACTGGGATTTAGCTCTGTGGCAGAGTGCTTCTAGGTTCCTTTCCCAGAGCTGCCAAAACAAAACAAAACAAAACAAAACAAAACAAAACAAAACAAAATCCCAACCCTCTCAAAACCAAACCAAACCAAAAAAACCAAAACAACAACGACGAAACCACATTGGAAGCCTCTGTGCAGAAGGGGATTCCCTGAATCCATACTGAAATACATAAATGAATGAATGGAAGAGAAAACTCTATGTCAGAATGTGAATGAATAAGAAGAGAAACAGTGATGGAATTAGAGAATCACAATTTTGTAATGACCACATAGTAATTTATTCATTCCAGAACTGTCATGATGAGGAATGAGATCATTTGTCTTCAAAAGTATCTCTCCACAAAAAATCATTAATTAAAAAGTATGCCATACTTACTAATTACCTCTACACTGGAGAGATCTGGTAGAAGTCTCCCCACCCCCCTGCACCGGGAATCAAACTCACGACCTCGAGCTTGTCAGGCCGGTGCTTAGGCCACTGAGTTAAATGACCAGCAGAAATCTCTTCTGCAAACTGATACAATTAACAGAACCCTTAAAGTGGCATTATGCAGTTCCCGTGATGTGCTGAGAACCCTATACTACCCACGGGAAGTTCCTGAGGAAAATGAACAACTGTGACAAAATTTAGAGCCATCCAAGTTGAGGGATGAAATTACTATACAATAATGGGCTTGCATGCCTGAAAAATTCCCAGGTAGTGAAAGATAGGAACAGACTGAGGGACTGTTCCAGACTGAAAAGAACAGAGATAGAGCAGAGATAATGCAGCATTGTATTCTCGGTGTGGATCTTGGACCTACAAAAGACCTTTGGGAGAACAAGCAAGATTTGAATAGGGTGTAGAGAGTAGACAGGCTACTGGATGGATACGAGTTTCTGATTTTGATGGCTACACTGTGAGTATATGTAAGAGTGTCCTAGTTCTTAGGGACTATGCACTGAAGTATTCAGAGTTAATGGGTCATCAGTCCTGTGATGACTTCCTCTTCCTCTTCTTCTTCTCCTCCTTCCCTCTTTCCTCTGCCCTCCCCTCCCCTCCTCTCCCTTCCCTTCAGTTCCCTCCTCCTCTCCTCCTCCTCCTTCTCCTCCTCTTCCTTCTAGTAGGTACTGTAAACATCCCTGTGATTTTAGCAAGAGGAAGCAGCCAAGAGGAAATCAACTTAAGAAATAAATCATCAACTAGCTTAGCGGATGCTAAGTGCTGCAGAAAGGAAGTGAGCAGGTAAGTGGTAGCAGGAGCACTGGCTCTGGTGACAGGTGCGATATTACACGGAGTATACAGACCAGGAATCCCGGAAGGGCAGAGGACCCACCAGGCGAGGGGCGACCTGTCAGGTCCTCCTGGCGCCTTCCTGCTTCTCCAAGTTTCTTGTCAGGTTTATTGATTGCAGTGTAAGACAGATGGTTAAATGCGCCCCAGGATCCGGTGTATTCTGATTTAGAAATGTTCCAAATTGGGAAATCTGGGTAAAGGACAAAATTATACAGAGGAGCTTTGAAGTTTTCACAATTTTTGTGTAAATTTTAAATGACCTTAAAATAAAAAGTAAAGGGAAGCGAAGAAAAGAAGGGAGGAAGAAAGGAAAGCGGAAGGAGGAAGGGAGGGAGGGAGGAAGTCTAGAGGTTCCTGAAGCCTCCTCTTCCTTTGAGCCAGAACTACGCGGGCCTCCAGGAGAGGGCAGCAGATCTCTGCCCATGTGGTTGGAGCCTTTGGTCATAATTTTAGTTTTCTCTCTCTCTCTCTCTCTCTCTCTCTCTCTCTCTCTCTCTCTCTCTCTCTCTCTCTCTCTCTCTCTCTCTCTCTCTCTTTCTTTCTTTTGGTCTTTTTGAGACAGGGTCTCGTTATGCAGTGCAGCCTGGCCTTGAGCTTGGTTTGTAGCCCAAGCTGATCTCAAACTTGCAATGATCCTCCTGCCTCAGCCTCCTGAGTGCTGGGATTACAGGCATTAATTATTTCTTTTTAATGTTAACAGAGTCTTATTTTTACTTATTTGAAATTAGCATCTTTTAGGCCAATAGTTTTCCCCTGGGGATTGTGATTGCTTATGTACATATTGTTATTAATATACAGATATTTAGAATTCAGAACTCATTGACTTTCCTTACTTGGTGAGTTTTTACTATAACTTTGGTTTATTTATAATGCATAAATCAGGATTACGTTTATTTTTATTTATTTATTTTTTTGGACTCACTCTCACTATATAGTTCAGGCTGTCCTTGAGTTCACTATGTAGCCCAGGCTGGCTTTGAACTTGTGGTGATCCTCCTGCCTCAGCCTCCTGAGTGCTGGGATTATAGGCATGCATCACTATGCCAAGCTATCCTTTTTTGTGAATTAGATGTCATATTCACTCTTCTTTTGAAATAGGGTTAACTGCTATCTCTTATTTTGCCTAAACCTTTTTTTAGGTTGAGTTTATTGTTTTTGATTTCACAGAAACAATCAAATTAACTTGCAAGCCATAAAGCATGGCATTCCTGTAATGAACTCTTAGCATTTCTTTTGCTTTTGAAGATGATCAGTAGGAAGTATAAGGCAAGAACAGTCATTGTATATATTTTTTAAAAATTTTTTTTATTTTGAAAAGAATACAACCACACAAAATAAAACAGAGTACAGTCAATCACAACAGAACAATGAACATGGTACATGACTTCTAAACAGGGTAAAAAGCAATCGATAATGGCTACCATAATGCCTCTTGTTATCTGCAATATACCTGCCCATACCATCAGGGATAAGTAAAGTCAAACAAAATACAACAAACTAAAACAGTAAAAAACAAAACCAAACCAAGCAGAACAATGTAAGCAATACAGTACTTCAAGATACTAGTAAAACAGCAGTGGCTACCATAATGTTTGTTATCTTCAGAATAGTTGCCTATACCTTCAGACATATTACAATCAAACAACACAGAATAGAGTAAAATCAATCAAAACAAAACAATGAAAGCAATACAGGGTTTCAAAATGAGATAATTGGACATCCTTGATGTTTGCAATTAAATATTTTGTTATCTTTAAAATAGCTGTCCATGCCATCAAGTATAATAAAATCAAACAAATCAGAATAAAATGAAACTAATCAGAACAATGAAGAACATATGAGTTTCAAATCATGATAATAGATTAACAGCGGCCACTTCCTTCCCTTTTTAGATAATTCCTCCCCTTTGACATTCCCAATATGTATTGTGCCTTTTGGGTCCCACTAACTCCTTTAGTTTGTTATACTAGGGAGTCAACACAAAATTCACCCATCTGAACTATTTCATCCATGAGCATGATCACCAGTTGCCTCTATCCACCTACAAGAGCCTTGAGATTATCTTTCTTTATAGCTGAGTAGGTTTCCACCACATAAAATACCATATCTTTCTTATCCATTCTGCAATTAATGGGCAGGCTACCCCTACTTTTTTTCTGGCTCCCTGTCATACAGGGCATTGTTCTCTCTCCTTTGACTTTCAGTCTATGAATTTTCTTTCTAGTTAAATGTGTTTCTTGTATAGAGCATATTGATGGATCCTGTCTCCTGATCCACTCTGCCTGTGTTTCTTTATATTGGTGCCTTGAGGCCCTCTTGCACTGCATTGTCTCTGCCATGCTATTTTCCTGCCATTGGCTCCCTATTTTTCCTCTCCATTCAGTCGACTGGCCCCACTTGATGGTTCCCCTCTGCCGTTGTTCCTGAGACTGTGATCCTTTTTCTCTCTCTCTAGAATGTCCTTTAGTATTCTTTGTAGGGTTGGTTTGGTGGTCATGAATTCCTTGAGTTGTTCTTTGTAGTTCTTTGTCATGGAAGTATCTTGTTTCTCCATTAATTTTGAAAGAAAGTTTTGCAGGGTACATCAGTCTTGGTTGGAAGTTGTTTTCTTTCAGGATTTGCAATATTTCACTCCAAACTCTTCTTAACTTGATGGTTTGTGTTGAAAAGTCTGCTGTGATTCTGATAGGTTTTCCTAACAACTGATGGGTTTCTTTTCTCTAACAGCTCAATACTGTGTTCTTGAGTTGAATTTCTGGGATCTTGATTATTATATTTCTGGGTGTAGATTTGTTTTGGTTATGGCTAGCTGGAGTTCTATATGCCTCACTTGTTTGAATGCCACTTTCTTTTTCCATGCTTGGGAAGTTCTCAGAAATTATTTCTGTAAATAAGGTTCTGATGTCATTTGTCTTGACCCCTGCTTTTTCACTCACATTTTTAACTGTTAAGTTTTACTTCTTTGAGCTACCTAGCAGCTGTTGAATTGTTATTTCCTGAGACCTTGTTATTTTTAAGAGATCTTTCCTTTCACGATCACAAGCTGCAAACCTGTCTCCAAGGTTTGAAAGTCTAGCTTCAGTTTCTTTCAAGTGATTTTGCTAGCTTTCAATAGAGTTTTTAATTTTCTGGATATCTCTTTGAATCTGTTTCATGCATTCTAAATCTCTCTTATATTGTTCATTCATGGTTTCCCTCATTTTCCTACGCTCCTCTATTTTTTTTTTATCTGTGTCTTCTTTAGAGATGCTTAGTAATTCTTTTATTATGGTTTTCATTTTTTCTTTTACCTGGGATAGAATTTCTGTTCTAATTTCTCTTATAGCTTCATGAAGTTGTTTCTTCACTTCAGTTGACATCACTTCAGACATTTCAGGTGTGTGATTCTTGATCTCCTCCGTGTTTACCTCTTGTGGACTTGTGCTGCTTGGGCTGGATGCCAGAGATTGCCCTCTACCTCTTCATCTTGGTATATTCCTGATTTCTTCCACACACTTGAATAGTGTGGTCTCAGGCACCCCAGCACTGGCCACAATTTCTCCGAAGCGAGACTGGCTTTTCTGACCAGTGCTGGCTATGGGCATCTGATGGTGGGTGCCCATGCCTCTGCACTGAGCTGGGTATCAACCCACCTGGAGTTTGCCCAGGAGCAGACCTGGCCAGGGCCTGCAAATCTAAGCTGTTTAGGAACCTAGCAATGCCTGGAACATACATGGGAGAGAAACTCAGTCCAAACAGCTTCTGTGGGTCTGTCCACAATCTGGAGCTGCTGGACAACTGTTTGGTTTTTCTGGCCAGTGTTGGCTATGGGTATCTGATGGTGGGCACCTGTGCCTCAGCCCTGAGCTGGGTACCAGCCCACAAGGGTCCCCAGCATTTGCACGGGAGTGTAACTGGCCAGGGCCTGCAGATCTAAGCTGCTTAGGAACCTACGAGATGTCTGGAATGTGCATAGGAGTGGAACTCAGTCCAAGCAACTTCTTTGGGCCCACCCACAACCTGGCACTGCCGGCAGAAGTGGGTAGCAGTCTTGGCCCTGGGCGTATCTTGCCCAACTCCAAAAATGGCACCTGGCCAATCATTCTCTCCAGTGGGGGGATCGAGTCCCCTGCACTCACCACCAGCCAGTGCAGATCTCTGTGTCCACCACTCTCTTTCACCCCCGCACCTCTCAGCAGAGATCTCTGGGGTCAACCACGCCATCTCCAGGCTCAACAGCTCTTCTGGCAGGGTGAGTCCAGCTCCAGGCTAAGGTGTTGCCAGCCACCACCTTTCTCTTCATTTAAATTCTTGTTTTTATTCTCTTTGTGGGCTTCAATTCATATTTTAGATTCTTCCAGGGTCCAGAGGACCCATTTCCTTCCTTCTTGTCCTCTCCATGATGTTTCTATTCCAGCATCTGAAGTGTTTCTCTCCAGCACAGTCATTTTAAGTCTTTTGTCATCTACAGAGTTTTTGTTTTGTTTTGTTTTGTTTTGTCTTACTCCGATGCTTCCCCAAAAGCTCAACAATCAGCTACAGGCTGGAATACTTTGTCTTCAACAAGGGATTGTTAAGGATCCTGTGGAAAAGGACCATGATGGATATTTTGGCCACATCACTTAAACAACCTTAAGGCCATCTGGTGCAGGGAGCCAGTACTGTAGAATTGTCTTAAGATGCCTATGGGCTATGGATCTGCTAACCCAAGGTCTAGGCCCACAGTGATGGTGAACCTTTTAGAACTTTCAATGATACAAATGACCCTCTGTGGCACGTGTGCCATAGGTGTGCCACCACTGGTCTAGGGGGACAGGAGTTCATTTCACAGGACTGAATGAGCTAAGGAAGAGTGATGGCAGTTTTTGCCTCACAATTCAGTAATTATAACTCTGCTTTATATTTAAGATTCTGCTTCTGTAAACTGAAGCGAAATACTTGTAAGTGATACATTAGTCTCACTGCTTGACTTCTATGGAACTTGGAAACTCTTCTTTTTTTTTTTGCAGCACCAGGGATTGAACTCACGACCTTGCGCTTGCCAGGCAGGTGCTTAGGCCGCTGAGCTAGATCCCCAGCCCTTGTGTTTTTGAGACAGGGTCTCACTATGCAGTTCACACTGGCCTTGAGCTCACTTTGTAGCCCAGGCTGGTCTCGAACTCACAACAATCCTCCTGTCTCAGCCTCCCGAGTGCTGGGATTACAGGCGTGAGCCACCACACCAGGCTGGAAACTCTTCTTAAATATTCTTTCTCTTTTCTTTTTATTTGTTTGTTTTGTTTTATTTTGTTTTTTTGAGACAGGTTCTCGCTGTGTAGCCCAGTTTGGCTTTAAATTCACAGGGATCCTTCTGCCTCAGCCTCCTGAGTACTGGGATAATAGGTGTACACCATCATGTCTGGCTTCTTGAATATCCTTAATCTCTTGACAATATAATTATTATGGTTTTATGACAATGTAGTTATTGGCATAATTTCAGTGAGAGTTTGTCCTCCTTTTTCCTGGGATATATTTGGAAATACTGGTTGTGTGACTAAGACTTTGCCTGCTGTGTCATATTTGAGAATGATACTCATTTAATCAAGTGAATGTGGTCAGACATTTCTAAGGAACTAAGGTGGATGTTATGGGACTGATGTCATGAAACTCTTCTGGTATCTCTGCTTCAGAGTTTTTGACCCTGAGTCACTTCAAGCATTCCCCGAAGCCCTTGGGTAATTTGGAGGCTTCAAGAAGAGAGGAGTTAATCCAGATTTAAGGGGCCTGCCCATAAAATCTGTCGCAGGCCCTTGGCACACACTTTGTCTCAACAGGCCTTTAAAGAGCAAACTTGAGATTTTTAGAAACCTTCAGCAGCATGGTCTGAAGAAGACCTAAGGACTACATCACCACTCTTACTGCACCATGTCATTAATTCCCAGCACCCAACCTGTTTTTCAGCAGCTACATTGTTTTCAGCATAAGCCACAGCCCTCAGCACCATCGGGTGCTATCATCAGCAAACAACAGGATGGGATGTGGTCAAGGAGAGATAAGGTGGACACAAATCTTCTCAGAGCCAGGGTGCCTGATAACAACTACATATCTGCGCAGGGAGCTCTGAGGACTTTGACCCCTGGTGCTGGCTCAGATCCCAACAAGGGACCTCCGTTCCAAGCCCTGGGGAAAGGCCCTGCTTTCTTCATTCCCCACAGGTGGTCTTTCCGCCCTCCAACTGCCTGCACCCAAGCGTAATAACCCTTGTGCCTCGGTGGTCTTCGGCAGCCTCTGACTCTCGCTGTTCATTACCTTAGTAGTGAAGCTGAATGTTATGAGACTCATTTTATTTCATGATCAAGTCTTATTTTGAGGTGAAGGAAGATTTTAGAAAAGGAAAATTAGACTGTACTTCGATGACAAGTTATGTCTTGACTATAGCCATGACTCCTGTCTGAGTCTCACCTAGAAGTAGTAACTCTTTTCAAATTGTGGGCAACTGATGAATATTGTTCAAGGCAAACCCTGACCAATGAAGAATACTGATCTTTTTTGTTCAGGCTACTATGATAGGGGACAAACATGGGTCAGAGTGCCTGAGCGGAGTGCATTAGCCTGGAACTCTTATAGGAAGGAGTAGACATGTCCTTAGGTGTGAGAAGCATCGGTAGTGGAACAGGAAATGTTTACCTCTGTGTCTAGGTAGTTTCAGAGACAGTTTTTTGTTTGTTTGTTTGTTTTAGTTCCTCTTTGCAGTATACATGTTTTCATTCCTCCATAGAGTTGATACCTATACGTAATGACTGAGTACTTTTTGATGCTAAATCTGAGGTGGCGTGGAGATGATAAATGACAGAGATAAAATATAAAGAGGCTTTTAATGAAGGGCACAGGAGAGCCGGAGAGCTGCTAAGGGGTGCAGGAGCTCTCTGCCCTAACAAAGGGATGAGGCTGCTCTCATGAACTCTTGCTAGGGCGGTGTTAAGCCACCTGGTGACAGTGGAGTAGGGGTGACGTTTTATTTGGGGTTTGGGGGGCTTTTGGTGTGTACCGGAAGGAGGGACTGGGAGTCTGGCTTGGATTGGGAAGAAGAAGTCTGATAAGGTGTCTTTGTGGTCTCCTCGCCATCCTGGACCCCCGCTATGGTGACTTAGCAGAGCCGTGTGAGGAAAAACCTATGATTCCGTCTTTTGATGATGGGGGCAACACTAATCTCTCAGGCTACTTCCTGCTGAACAGGGGTGATGTAGGAAAGGGTTGAGGTATAAGGATGGGAATGATAGGCAGGCTGCACACGGGTCTGAAAGGTAGAGATGTCACTGAGGATGAGGAGCTCCGTGGCTGTGAACGCTTGAATTCTAGATTGAATGAATCGCAAGAGAAGCTTGAAGGTACAGGGAGCTAAGAGCAAAAAAAAGATAATAGTAATTAAGGGCCCTAAGATAGGCATCAAAATAGGGGCCCATGTGTCCAGCATTGGCCACCAGGAAGTTCAAGGAGGAGAATTAGAGGCCATATATCTTTTTCCCAGTGCAGCTGCAAGCTCTCTGAGCATTTTTACTCGCCCTTTAACTATACCCAATTTGTTGACAAAATAACAGCATTCTTCTCCCAGCATGGCACAATGTGTCCCTTTCTCTGTGGTGAGGACGTCGAGTGCTTGTCCCTGCTGGAGAGCAACAGCTACCAGTGAGTTGATTTGGTTCTGTAATGAGTCAACAGGCCTGTGACACCGCATCGATGGAGGTTTGCAGGTCATGAGACAATTGACTGATAGCCCAGGCTTACTCCTAATCCTCCTGCCCCCATTCCTGTGGCTGAGAAGACACCTGTTCCAGTTAAGATAGGGGCTAATGCCACTCTGTGTGTCACTGTGTGAGAAGTAAGTGATATTGAGGCTGCTTGTCCCTGATGTGCAGTGGAGGCAAGTGTGTGCCCCATGTCCACAGGCAAAGAACTGTCTGTGGGTGGACATAGTGGTAATGATGTAGGCAACATCTCTTCTAGATGAGTGCAGGAAGATAAAATACCAACCTGTGAAGTGGGTTTGGAGCTGTTGGTCTAATGAATACACGTCACATTTGTAGGCCAGAGTTGTCTGGGAGCTAGTGTGAGGGGTCCCCCAATTTTAGCCAATAGGTGTGTTTGAAAGGTGGATTGGTCTCCTTGGACCGGGTAGGCCATATGTAGATCTTGTTGTAAAGGCAAGCGTAGCCAACAATCAGAGAGGCGAGTCTCATCCTCCAACAGTTGGAGTGCTGCCCTTAAAAAGTGGTGAGTGTTGTTAAGAAGATGGGGAACGGGTAGCGATATAGGAGCAATCTTGGAAGGTGAAGAGGAGGATATGAGGGTATTCGTGGTGATGTGCACAGTTGGAAGCAGTCATTTGTGAAGTGTTA
>RJWT010041602.1:0-12300 GCA_004365215.1 Cuniculus paca
TCTTCACTAATATGACTAGATAAAAATTTTCTAAAATCAAGTAATACTAGTTCGAAGAAGTCTGTTTCATATAAATCAATGAATCATGGTATATATTTTGAACCAAATTCTCCAAGTGCATAACTTTTTTATTTCACTTAAAGTTACCAAGAATTTTTTTAACAATTTATTTATTCATTTAATAAGGATTTATAATTTACTAAATGTACACTCTGCTTCTCTGTTGGCCACTTTGTAGGCAAAACAAAAGAGGCAGCAGCTGTGATCTCACCTCATATAATCTATTGAGGCAGATAGTGAACCATTATGCAACTCATGTTAACTGTAGTTGGCTTAAATGCTACACAGGATTAGCCCTGTGTACTATGAAAGGAAACACTGTAATAACACAGCATCTCAAAAATGAATAAGGACATGTGATCTAAATATATTCACAGAGGAACTTACAGATGTTAATTTATTAACTAGATATAATTCAGTAAATATTTGTTGAGCAGCTACTCTATTATTCATTCAGTATTGAAGATAAAATAAAAACATACAATGTAATTGAAGAAATAGAGAAATACATGCTAAAACAAAACTATTTACCCATATATAAAAGTAGAGTGATTTATGAAAATGAAAAAAACTTTAGAAGGGTAATTCATTTATTTATTCAAAAATATTTATAGAACAACTATTGCATTCTCAAAATTGTATTTGGTACTGGGAATTTATGTCATGATAACACAATCTTCATCTATCAATGACTGACAGTTTACACCACTGGTCTCAACTTTGTCCTTCAAGGAACTTTTGGTCACATCTGGGGAAGGGTATTACTTGTCTAGAGCATAGAAGCCAGAGATGTTGAACATCATACAGTGTAAAGACAGTCTTCCTTTATCAAATGATTAGTTAACCAACAAAGTCAAAAGTGACAAACTTTGGACAAACCCTGGCAAAGAGTGATAGACCAATTAATAATTGGTTACAAGGCAGTATCATTAGGGTTAAAGTGGGTTCATGCTTTAAATTACCGATCAAGAAAAAAAAAACCAGAAAAGTATGCAGTGTAGAGAACAGAAGCTTTTAAAATGACTCAACTGAGGTGCTAGTTCAAATTATGGTGAGATACTACAAAGGCTTAGCTATTAAAACAAAGATACAACTTTTTATGAGAGGAAATTTTAGACGTAAGATAAACACAAGTTAATTGACCTATTATATTCAGAAAATTTGGGAGAAGAAAGAGTTATAGAAGAGTCAGTGACTTTTTAAAGATCACTTTAGGTAATCAATTAGTATTAAAATCTAGAAATTTTGAACAAAGAGAGAGCAAGTTTTAAGGAAAATCAATAATCATAATAATATTTTATCACTATTATGCATCAGCGAGGTTGCTAATGACAACAAACCTATTCAATTTGTCATAATCCCTTGTTATAAAGTTTACTGCTTTTTGAACTAGTAAGTACTCTTACTCTCATTTTAAAGACATGGTAAGAGAGATTAGATAGATATTCTAGGTCATATTGTTTAATAGTGGTAACATTCACTGACTGAAGCTTATTTTATTCTGAAGATAAGCTTTTCATCCTTTATGCTCTGTGTGATAGGCCATGCAGAGAATGGAAAATCCAGGTGGACTTCTGGAGCTGGATTGCCTGAGTTCCCCACAAAACAGAATCTGGTGCAAAAGCTCATATGCTGCAAACTATCTGAACATACTACTCAGGGAAGCAAAAGTGAGGAAAAAGTAGAGTGATTCATAGAAGTAGAAAAAACAAACAAATATTAAATCACACACACTCGATTTTTGCACTAGAGAGTTGCAACAGACTGCACTTTTATATTTCATGTTAATTCATGCAGAAGAATAAAGGAAGAATATGTCCCAGCTCTCAAGATCAAATATTGTCTCTGAATTCATTGTTATTGCTGTTTTTTCAGCACTGGGGATTGAACTCAGGGCTTCACACATGCTAGCCAAGTGCTCTATCACCGATTACATCCCCAACCCATTTTTATTTTATCAGTCTTGCTAAATTGCCCAGGCTGCTCTCAAACATGTGTTCCTCCTGCCTCAGCCTTCCTGGTACCAGTGATTACAGATTTGAACCACCACATCCTGCTTGCTAAAAGTTTTAAATCACTTGCTCTTACTGAAAGAGGCATCAGTGGCAGTACACATATACCGGGGTCAAGAGGGAAAAGGGACACAGTAGGGGCGGAAGACCAGGCAATCCTGAGTTTTTTTCTTGTGACTTAATCACAGGAAAGTGGGGCAAGATGAAATATCCAAACTCTGAGACAAGTTCAGTTGGAAGAACACAGGAGTTGTCAAAGAAACACCTGATATATCAATTCTCTGCAAATTACCACCTTTTTCACTTTACGTAATTAACTTCCCCTGTGTAAAATGAAGACTATCAGAGCCTGACCCCATAGTACTGTGGTAAGTAAACAGCCATATATATCAGTTGTGTAAAATTGTGCCTGATGTAACCTAAGCAGCAACCACAGTGTTTATCCTGCCCATTGCTATAATCAAAAAGCTGCCCCTGTACTCCAACAGCAAAGTATTGCTGCTGAGGATCTAAGCCTGGTGCTCACAACTAACAGCGCAATGTTCTCTTGCTGAACATAAATGCTTTCTCAGGAATGTCAGCCTCTGACGATCTGTGATTGTCATGAAGTGAGACAAAACAAAAACAAAAGCAGGATCACTTCATGATCATATTCAAGCATGAAAGTAATTTTATTAAACAAACCACAAAATAACAAATGCATTCCCCACCTTGGTGATGTACCGACTGCTCTTACGTACCTATTAGAGCTTAGCTTTAGTCTATTATACTTTCCTTCTAGCTCAAATTTATTAAGACACCAAGTCACAGATTTATACCTGCTTCCACACAGCTTCCAATTCAGAGCCGGAAACCATTTACTTGATTCTCTCCCACAAATCACACAGCTCAAGCCAAAATCCTGAAATAAGTCCTATCTAATATCCTTTCACTCAGGTGCCCTAAAGCTTCCCTGTTATACGTGTTCTCCCTTACCGTAGGCTATCACTGGTGTGAAGTGACTGAACGGCCACGCCATTATTTTATCAACTTATCATTATCATTATGATCATGGTCCGCATCATCATTACATTCTCCTAGAGCTGAAACCTTTACCTTAGTTTTGTCATATATTGATCAAATTTTACCCCTTATCTTGTTACTGGAACCAAAGAAACCACATGAGAATCTCACATGGCAGAAGTACATTGCCAAGGCCTGAACCAAGCAAGAGCACCAGCATTGAAGGAACACATTAAATAAAAAGTGGTTGTTTTCCTCAGTGATTGCATTCATGAGTAGCTGAAAAGGAGAGGCAACAAAACAATGCAGTTTATGTAAAGAGCTTAAAGAATGCTGTGGTATATGATTCCAAAATGCCTTAACAAGTACTGGGAAAGCCTATTCGCGTGCTGAAGACTAGCAGGAGACAGGGAATTTAGTCTTCTTTGAAAATATGAATGTGATTAGCACTCAGGTGAATTTGCTTTAAGAGAAACACAGAACTGCAGAAAGGATTCTTCATGACAGGGAGAGCTAAACATTTTATTCTGCTTTAAGACGGGGTTTATGGGAAAAGGCAATTTGCAGATTCGAGGAGGAGGAGACTTTTCATTAATCAGCATCCTAGACTATGTGAGAGGAGTGGAGAGTGAAAAAACCCTGGAAAAGAAGGAAAGCATTTCATTTTCAGGAACAAGCAGAATGAGGGGTAGACACGTAACTAAACACGAAGGTGTGTGTCAGAAGGCGAAGAAGGAAAGCTAAGAAATATCGTCACTGTTGACATGTTTTTCCAGAAAGGAAAAAGTCCAGGATATTTGCTGAGGGTGAGAGCTAGGAGCTCAGCTCGGATCCTCTGGGATAGTCAAAATAGAAGAGGGAATTACTGCAGGAAGTAGAAAGAAGAAGCAAGAAAGAAGAGGGAGGCGAGGAAGAATGAAGGAGGAGGAGGAAGAGAAAAAGATTGCTAGGTATTATTAACTTGGACCTAAAATATAATTTTGTTTTACTAAAGTTGTATATATTCTAGTTCCTTTTTTAAAAACTCATATTTTATTCTAATTTTTATTAGCGCATATTTTCAGGACATAATCTTTGCATTCATCTAAGGGAGTAGCGTCGGTTCTTTATATATCTGAATATGTTTTATTTCCCTTCTCTCTTCCTCCCTCTCTAGATCCCCTTCCTACTGGTGAAAGATCTTTCTGCTTCTTGTTTTCTATCTTCAGTTATTTTTTTAAAATTATTAACACTTTGGGTTTAACGTGTAAAGGAAGTTATGTTATATTAAAGCTTGTGTGTCTGATTTATTTCACTTAATATTATAGTCTCAAGGTGCATCTATTTTTCTACAAATGACCCAAAAGTATCCTTCTTTATAGCAGAGCAGTACTCCCTTATGTATAAGTACTACATGTTATTTATTCATTCCTCTCATGATGGATATACAGCCCATTTCCAAGATTTAGCAGTTAGGAGTTGTACATAAAACAAACAAAATAAGAATGCTGTTGAAACTTCAGGGGAAAAGTTATCCTTTTACATTTTTGGTGGAAATGCAAACTGCTAAAACCACTGTGGAGATTCATCAAAATCTGAAACTAGAAAAATTCCATTAAACCCAGCTCTTCACTTTCTGAGCACCTTACCAAAAGAGTCCAAGACATTGTACTACAGTAATACACGCATATGCATGCTTATAGCAGCAAAAGACAGACAATTCTATTTTCTAATAAGCATGCTAATATAATGCATAGCTAGGGACCCTCAAGCTGAAAGCAGAACAAGATTGGTAAAATATGAGTACAGATCCTTGTTGACTACAGTGGGATTTCTGTGGTGAAATGTGAAGGGCAATAAAGGAAAGAAAAACAAAACACAAAAAAATGATGAGAGCGCAGCTAAAATGAGTAAACATGGGCCAAGGTTGGATACTTGAGAGCGCAAAGCCAAATGCAGAGGAAAAGGGTAAGAGGTCCACTTTCCACGGGAGACGGAGGATGAAGGAGCCAGACGGGGCTGTCTTGAGGATGCTAAAAGCCAGGTGCAACAGAAATGCCACTGGGGGAATCTGAATTTCTGAGAAAAGACAGGATTCTTAGTGCACTACGAAAAGATAAAAAATAAAAATCTCTAGTATTTCTATGTTTCACAAAATGTAATATTGTAAGGTAACAATATTGTTAAACTGAGGTTAGAATTTTGGCATATTTCTCAAAGAGAGAAACTACTTACAAACATTATTTTCTGAAGAAAATGCCAAAATAATGTACTTGTGCCTGCAGAGGGTACATACATTGAAAACAAACAAACAAAACAAACACCTACACATTTCTTGCAGGTTCCAGAAAGCAATGCAACTTTGCTGGTGTCTGTTACTATGACTAGAAAACAACGTCAAATGATTTAAGAAACTTACACTCACAAAAGTATACTCTGATCCTCCTTTTGTATCACTGTGTGACATTCTTGCAAGAAAAAAAGAGACTAGATAAATTTGGGGTTGCTGCTAAATATTTAGTACTTGTACTGTACTCAGGTTTTATTTAGTCTTTTAAGGAAATTCAATATTCTCATACTTGAGATTTTAAAGAATATTTCATTATACTATATATTTTTTCTTCTAGACTATAACTTTCAGAGGGAATTTACTAGCTCAGAAAATTTTTAAAGTCATATATGTTACTTGATAAAAATGACTGGACTCTGTATTTATATTATGAAATAATAAATCAGTTCTCCAAAGAGAAAGGCTGCCCTATTTTATCCCTGAGAAAAATAGGTGTGTATTAATTCTTAATAGTTTAACTGCCACTTTTAGTAACATGTTATTTTTAGATTTAATTGATCATAGTTGTAGGAATCACTGAATCACTAAGCTGAGATCAGAAAGACAGACTAAAAGAATACTTAAGTAAGATACTCTGTATATACTGGTTATTTGGACTATCTATCTGTGACATACAGAATTTTTTTAATTAGGTGACTTAAGTAGTATATAAAGCTAAAATATAAGAAAAGTCAATGTTTTTGTATTTTTTTAATGTTCTGGAATTTCCCAGACAACATTGCTCTTCACTTACCTAATCACAATGAGTTTTTACTAAGTTATCAAAAGATAGACCAATATTCTCTAGTTACTCCTGAGAATTAAAGACAATTAAATGAAGGTACAACCCTCATCACTACCTAGGATATTTTCAGGTTAACTTACAAGAGTTTTTATTTCAACTACTTTTCCTTGAACCTGTGTACCATTCTGATTCTTTTTTTACTCTCCATGAGTGATTAAGATCTGTGCTTATTCATTTCACTACCATATAAATATCTCTTACTTGAAACTTTTGAATTACTGCAGGGGTGAGAACCTTGTCAGTTTTTACCTAGGCTTCGGCTATATTTTATCCTTGAAATATTTCATTCCTACCGAGTTCATATATAAATAATGAGGCTGAGTTGTGTGTTTTGGGCTGGTATCCTGCCTCTTCTTTTATTTGTAGTTTTGAAATGCATGATCTTTATTGTTGTCTTTACATTTGCACATATCTATGGGGATAGCCAGAAGTTTTTTAGAAGTCTTGTCATTTTTAAATATGTTCCTTTAACTCTTCATGTCGTTTGGTAGCCACTTACCAAACAAAGTTATTGAGACCTTGAAATGTTTTTCTTGTCTGAATAGAAATATGCTGTGAATAATAAATATGTGGAATACACTGATGGCCTAGTATAAAAAGATGTTAAATCTCTCAATAATGTGTATATTAGTTACATCTTGGAATATTTTACATTTGAGAACAAAATATTATTAAAAAATTTTACCTGTTTCTTTTTGCTTTTTTCTTAGTATAGCTATGAAAATTTTAAAAATGCATGTTTCACATTTTAGAAATTTGAAATTAGTGCTGTCAGCAAATGTATTCTATAAAAAAAGGGAACATGAAGAATATTATAAAAGTAATGTGTCATAAAGATGAAAACGTTATAGAAAATAAAGTTTTTTAAATACCATTGTTATAGTTTGAGAGAATGAAGAAAAGATTAAGCATTAACCCAAATGCTTTAACTATTTTTGAATATCTCAGATGTCAACCCTCGGGGGCATTAATAATTCATGGAGAAAGAAACATGAAATTCCTCTAACCTACCCCACCAATTTTCAGGGGTTTCACATCTCTCTTTCTCTCTGTGTCTCTGTCTCTGTCTCTGTCTCTGTCTCTGTCTCTGTCTCTCTCTCAAAATCTCCAAAATCTTAACAGCAGCAGCTTTAAGCCATCAAATGATAACAACCAGATTTCAAAGTGTTTCTGAGTAAAAGTCAGTAAACAAGAATACAGTTTTCTGCACCTTCCAATTTACATGTATTATTGTGGTGGCATAACATATTCAATATATCTAATGAAGTGAGAAGCTGAATGGAACCCTTGAATCTTGCCTTTTCCAACATTCTGTAGAAACTAAGGTAGACAAGCAAAAGCAGAGAAAATCAAAAACTACTACCATGACATATTTACTTTTCTAGTCACAAGTGTAGTGATTCCTTATGCAGCATTTTGGAAATACCTCACTTCTTTATGCAGTAAATAGTTCATCATTTCTCTGGTCATTCATAATTCCTAGAGGGGGTGCCAAATACCAAATTTGTTGAGTTATGTGATTCCTGTAGAAACTTTTAAAAAGTTTACCTACAGACTTTTTTCTATTGTTCTATTCTCACCACATCTTTGTCAGAGAACAATTACTATGATGGATATAAAATCTAAAGCTAGTTAAATGAGACTACAAAATGCTCCATAAAATTTGAGTGCAACATAGAATGATTTCTCCATTTTTCTAACTATGATGACCAACTATGAGTCTCAAGGAAACATCACACCTCTCTCTTTTAATAAGGTTGTTTTAAAAGTATACTAAAATTATATTAATAGTGATTTTATACCTATAGATAGAATTTAAAAAGTTATTGACTTTGTAAACTCTGACTACCTTGTATCTGTTTCTGCTGTGTGAACTATGCTCTCAATTCTTTTTTGTCAATCTCTATACTCTCCTAGGTAATCTCACTCAGATACATTTATATCTCACTCAGATACATTTACAACCTGGCATACTTCTTTCTCCTACATACTCTAGTTCTATATATTCAGTTTATTTCACGCCCAACACTTAGTTACCTTAAAGATATCGGAAATTCCACACGTTAAATTTATGATCCCTATATCCAAATCTGATGATCAGTGGTACTCAGCATAAAATCATTCTCAATATTAGCCTTGTCTTCTCTCATGTCTTGTCAACTGCATCTCATAAATATTCTTTAAAGAAGTGATTTATCTCCAGCAAAACCTCTTATTCTCTACCAATTTTCATTGTCTTGTTCCCAAATGAAGGTAATGTCTTCCTAAATAGTCTCCCTGCATTTATACTTGCTACCCTAGATGCATCCCCAGAGCAGTCGAAGTGCTTATTTATTTATTTATTTATTTATTCATTTAGAGGTGCTCAAAATGCAACCCAGGGCTCAATCTGCTAATAAAATTTTCTCCACTGAGCCATACCCCAGCCCTAAGTGTATACTTAAAGGTATAAATCATATTAAACAACTCCAAGTTTGCTATTTATTTTTTCTGATGGTTAAAAAATCAAAAGACTTAAGAATGACCTTTCATTTGCTGCAAATTCTGGGCTTTGCTTACTATACTTGTCTTCAATTACTTCTCACAATTCAAGTACTAGGGGCAAATCTTCAGTCCAAGAAAACTTCCCCTAACATCATGGATCCCTGATTCTTTGCTATACTACATCTTATCATAGCACTGTACATATTCACTGATAGCTCTTAATGTTCTAATTTCATATTAACCTTGAAAGAACAAATAACAATACACTAAACTAGTCTACAAATACTTTAAAAATTCTTATTTCATGAATTAAAATGAAGTTTTTCATGTGTATTGCTATTTAAAGTTATACAGACAAACTATAGCTGGTTTCTATTGGTTCACTGAGGGGAAAGTTTTGTGCTAGTAATTTTCTGGATAATGTTTCATGCCTGTATCTTGAACTCTGAATAACTGCTGTGAATATACCAATGAACACTGTGTTGGTTATTGTTACTCTCCTACTAACCTGTTTTGAAACTCTTATTTTTTTTGTTTGAAATAATACATACTCGATCCCACAAACACACTTACATTTAAACACCTGCAGCTTCAGGCAGAATAGAAAACTTCATCTACAAATATTGTAATCTGTAGCAGGGAAAATAATACTCATATTTAAGATGATAATTCATAGGACATGGACTAAGAAAAAGAAGAATATCACCCTGATAATCAGGACACTAAAATTGTTTCTGCTGTGGCTGGATACAGGGATGGGATCAACATAGGAGAAATCACCATTTTCCTAGGCTTTTTCCCCCATGAATATGTGCTTCACATGGGTGGAAATTAAAACACAAAGGGAAATTAATTGAATTACCTAGGCATTTTCTCAGGTGGTTTGGAGTCCAACTTCTGTAAAACACAGGAGAGTGCGAGAAACCATCAAAGTAAACCATCTTGGAAGAATGTGTTTTGTAACAGCAAAACTTTGGAGCTGACCCAACAGAATCTGAAAAGAAGACTGGTAGATGGCTTCTAGAGGCTGTATTTCAATATTTTTTTTTCAATCTCATGGAGGTTTGTAAGAAGTTATATGCAGGAAAAAAAATAGGGCTAAACAGTATTTACTTTGACACAATGAAAGGATGCATTTACTCTTTCAAAAGTCCTGATATATTCCTGAATTTTAAAATAAATACACAGTTGCACCAAAGATTAGTCCATCCCATTGCTATTGAGCTGTTTTTGAGCGTCAAGCTCTCCTCCTGAGGGTATGTTTACCTTTCAGTTGTTGAACGGAATTCTGAAACAAAGGAAACAGGTTTGTTTACTGGAATATTTCACTGATTAGGATCTTAATTCTCATTTGATATTTTATCTTAATTTTTTTTTTTTACTTTTCACAATCCAATGTTGCAGAGTTTTAAACAGAACCTTTAAGTGTATGTGAGAACCTGAAACCCTTTCCCTAACCAAAAATTATTTTGCTGAAACACTAAATATATTTGTAGTTACAAGTATTTTAAAGTGGTCATTAAAAGTAAATGAGGTCCATGAATTTCCTTTTGAGTTAAATGTTTCCAGAGGACAGCATATTGGTGGATTTTGTTTCTTGATCTACTCTACCTGTGTTTCTTTTATTGGTGAATTGAGGACATTGACATTAATGGTTATGGCAGATATGTATTGGCTTGTTGTTGTCATGTTATTTTCTTGCTATTGTTTCCCAACTTCTCCCCTCTGTTTAATTGCTTCCACTGCTTGGCAATTCTTTTCTGTTGTTGTTCTTGGAATTGTGGTCACTTTTATATCTTTCTAGAGCATCTTTCAGTACTCTTTGTAGGGTTGACTGAAAGTCAAAGGAGAGAATACTCCACGTAACAAAAACCCAGAAAAAAGCAAGGGTAGCTTGCCCATTAACTGCAGAATGAATAAGAAAAATAGAGTATTTTTATACAATGGAGTGCTACTAGTCTATAAAGAAGGATAATCTTAAGACTTTTGAAAGTAAATGGAAGGTAATTGAGATCATGCTCATGGGTGAAATGTTTCAGACTCACATGAGTGAACCTCATGTTGTCTCCCTAGTCTAAGATTCTGAAGGAGTTTAGTGGGATCCAGAATGTCCAATAGATATTGTGAATGTGAAAGGGGAGGAAATGGCTAAAAAGAGGAAGGAACAACTGGGATGGAGGAAAGGAGAAAAGAAAGAAGGGAAAAGATTTTATATATAATTATAATATATAATATATATATACACACACAAGATAGATAATTATACTACTAATCTCTGTTAGGTTCACAAAGACAATGGTTTGTGCTTTCATTATATGATCATTTGTTGATGCATATGTCTGATAATCTGAATGACTACATTTGAAAAGGATCTGGCATACAAATAAGTGAGGCATATAGAACTCCACCTAGCCATAACCAAAGTAAATCTACACCCAGACATATAATAATCAAATCCCAGAAATTCAGCCCAAGAACAGAATATTAAAAGCTGTTAGAGAAAAGAAACAGATCACCTATAAAGGAAAACCAATCAGAATCATGTCAGACTTCTCAACACAAACCATTAAGTCAAGAAGAGTGTGGAGTGCAGTGTTTCAAATCCTGAAAGAAAACAACTCCCAACCCTGATTTATGTACCCTGAAAAACTGTCTTTTAAAATGGATGGAAGAATAAGATACTTCCATGATAAAGAACAACTGAAGGAATTTATAAGCACCAAACCAACCCTACAGACAGTGCTAAAGGATATTCTAGAGAGAGATAAAGATGATCTTGGTTCCAGGAGCAGCAGCAGAGGGGGATCACCAAACAGGACAGGAAATTGAATGAAGAGGAAAAGTGAAGGGCCAACAGCATGAGGATAACATGGCAGAGATAAACCAATACATGCCGGTTGTAACTATTAATGTAGGTGGCCTCAATTCACCAATAAAAAGAAATACAGGGAGAGTGGATCAGGAAACAAGATCCATCAATTCACTATACACAAGAAACACATTTAACTTGAAAGGAAATTCATAGACTAAAAATCAAAGGAGAGAAAACAATTGTTCCATGCGACAGGAGACCAGAAAAAAGCAAGGGTAACCTGCCCATCAACTGCAGAATGGATAAGATACAGTATTTTCCTACAATGGGAAGATACTCAGGTATAAAGAAGGATAATCTTGAGGCACTTGTAGGTAAATGGATGCAACTGGAGATCGTGCTCATGGGTGACATGGTTTGGACTCATATGGGTGAACATCAAGTTATCTCCCTAGCATAAAACACTGAAGGAGTCAGTGGGATCCAAAAAGCACAATAGATATTATGAAAGTGATAGGGGAGGAAATGCCTAAAAAGGGAAAATGGCAACCACTGTTAATTTCTTATTATCTTGTTTTGAATTCTTGTATCATTTTCATAATTTTATTAAGTTTGATTTTATTCTGTCTTGTTTTGTTAGATTTTACTGTGTCTGATGGTATGGGCAGCTATTTTGAAGATAAAGGGATGCATTATGGTAACCATTGATGATTTCCTATAATCTTGTTTTGAAGTCCTACAATGCTTTCATTCTTTTTTTTTAATTGGTTTTATTCTGTTTTGTTTTATTTGATTTTATTATGTGTGATAGTATGGA
>RJWT010041603.1:0-12286 GCA_004365215.1 Cuniculus paca
TTTTGAGACATAATTATTAAGATTTACCTAATCATCTATTTTTGCTCATATTCTGACAACCAAAAAGAATTCAATAAAAGTAAGCATCACCTTATAGTGCAAAACATTAACATTATCAGACTTTAAATAATTATAATACCAAAGTTTTGGCTTCTTCAACAGCTGATCATAAAAGAGTGAATGCTTTTTTCAAAAAGTCATTGGTTATGCGCTATTGGCAGAACGTGGCTCACCTCTGTCTCCCAAGGTTCTGAGAGGACCTGCAAGTGCTACCAGGCTTCTAGTACCTATTCATTTTTATTGCCACCAGTTTAGATGATGACCTTCTTAAAATTACTTTCTCCTGAACACAGCTATCCTTCACTAATCACTACTGAACCTCCAGTATCTTAATTCACATCAGTTTACGGTGAAACATATTTCAAATCGAAGCAGGTATAAAATAGAGAACCACTGCTAATTGAAATGGAGGTATTTGGACACTTCAGGGCTGCCTTTCTGTTTAATATTACATTATAGAAACTAAGCTTAAACTCTCATCCCAAATGATCAGAATCAATCACACTATAATCAGGTCCAATCACTATAATGTCTCAGTGAAGAGACAACGTTCCTCTTTCACGTTTACCTAAGGCCCTTGTTTTCCATTCCTTTTATAGACTCTGTACCTCCTGTTAATGATAATAATAGAAACTTCTGTTTCCCAAATGTTATTGTTTTAGCCTAGAATGTTCATCAGCACAATTAAATTACATGAAAATATAGGTTGTACCTAATAAATTATCGAATTTCATAATATACACATTGTAGATGCAAGTCAGTTCTTTTTTCTGACTCTTCTCCCATGTGAGGTGAAGCTCACAGCTTTTTGCTGCCTGGAGGGGATGTAAGTTGAGAGACAGAAGTGTCAAGTCTATTATTTTCTGCTCAGACAAGCAAGAACTCACATACACTGGTCAGTCACAGGCAAAAAAGACAGTGTAAAGTCACAGAATGCAGTGAAATGGGGTTTCATAAAGAGACCTTTAACAAAGTTGAGCAAGATTATGGGAGGACAAGAAGGGCTGGTGGAGCCAGTGACAGCAAGGAAACAGTGACAAGTGGAGAATGCTTTCATGACCCCAGCTGAGGCCCCAGTGTGTGGCAGTTTCACACCTCTCAGAGGATAGACGCTCAGCCACTGCAGCACCACCATTGCTCAACAAGGAGAGAGCTGAGGGAGTAAATACTCCAAGCTCTCTTGTCCCTTCCCTGCAGAGCTCTTGCTGGTGAGTCACTTTGGCTGAATCCAATCAGAATCAAAGTCCAAGGGGCCTCAGTTGGTGATGTGTGTCAAGATTTACCAGCGTGGATCTGGAACAGATCGGGAATAGTCAACAGAATATGCCCACTGAAATGCATAACTTAGGATGATCTGTAGATATTTTCTATGAATTCTATCAGTATGTCCCATATAAAGAGCTCTAGACTTATGCAGAGGAAACTTGTGCTTCTCAAACAAGGCAAAGGACCACAGAGGCATAGTTATGCTAAGAGATTTTCTGAGAATAAAAATCTGTAGTTTACCTTAAAAATATCAATTTAACATTTAAATTCAATTTACTGAAAATTTTTAAAATGTGTTTGCATTTTAATTATGGGTTTTTTTTAATCTTAGCTATTGGTAATATACCCCACTTCATAAAAAAGTCTTAGATTAACAATAACATGGGGGCCCTTCAGAAAAGACAAAAAAGGAGAGTTCGAACTGAAGTGGATGTGGTAATCACCAAAGAAAATCTCAGCTCAGGACACACATTGAAAATGGACATGGATTTTAGTTCAAAGTATCCTGGGAAGCAAGAAATTTGATGAAATACTGATATCATTTTATAAATCAGTTTATCATGATAAATAGTATTTTGTCTCACAATTTTTAATTAAGAGAAAGATCAGAATAATGACTTAGAATAGCAGTTTGGTAGCAAAATTAATTAATTAATTAAAGGAACTTAATTAAAAATTAATTAAAGGAAATAATATATTATAATGTTTTGTTTGGTTTGGTTTGATTTGGTTTGGTTTTTGAGGCAAGGTATCACTATATAGTTCAGACTGGCTTTAAACTAGCTTATGTGTCCCAGACTGGTCTCTAACTTACAGTGATCCTTGTGCCTCAGCCTCTCAAGTACTGGAATTATAGGCATGCAGAGCCATACCCAGTGAAGTAACGTATTGTGAAGGATACTACATGATAGGGATATGAAAGGATGCCCACGTTAGTGCTCCTTTTGAACAAGAATGGTGTCAAAAACAAAGAAGAAAGAAATTGAATAGAAATAGGAGTTGTTGATTTAGTGAAAATAGGAGTTGATGCAGAGCAAGAAGTTTTGCAAACAGATATATTTAGGAGGCAGATTAAGGAAAACAATATAATGAAAAGAGAAAGGATTTCTTTGCAAAATACAATACATGAGTTCATTTGGAGAAGTGAACAGATTAAAGTTGTATTTACCCATTTCTATTCAATAATACCGATGAGCAAAGCTGGTAAAAATTGTACCTTAGATGGATGATACCTATACTTGTTCATCTGTAACACAGAGGTCAGACTTCTGATAGACATTAATAGCTGCATTCAATCACTTATTCCAACTCCTACTCAGAACCTCTGGAGAAATGATTGTTGGCTGTATCAAGGATTAAATGCGTGGCACAAGGGCACACTTAGTATGAAGCGTTATAGAATATGACCCTTTTATCAGACTTACCACTAGGAAGATGATTTTTGGTGGAAGTGTGGAAACACATATACTTGTAAATAATCAAACCACTTGTTAAATTAATAGATGGATTTTGAGTGGAAGAGACATAGAAGGAGGAGCTCCCTGGTTGCATATTCGTATATTCTAATTTGTGTCACGACGGTACTAACAAATCTGCTGTCTTAAATACATACTCTCTGTGTGTCTATTGTGTGGAAGAAAGTTTCATGAGCTAAGGGCATAATTTGCTCAAAAATGTTCTCATTCTTGCCCTTATGGATATGGAGTCGCATAGGTGTAACTTACTTTCCAAAAATCTCAACTCCATACAGCTGAAAGTTGTTTATGAGTGGACAAGAAGAAATAGGTGAAGAAGTTGGATATGTTTTAACTTTTATTAAGGCTTGAAGCAAAGAAGGTAAAATAATATTTATGGGAGTTCTGTAAAGTCAGAACTAGAATGCCTCAGGGAAATAGAAATGAGAATTTAGACAGAAGCCTTAGCTAGGAATACAAGCTGTTTTGCACTATGAGTTCGATGAGAACGGAGAGCACAAATGTTTTAGTTAGTATGCTTAGCACTTGTAGGTCACATGTAAATACATATTTTTCTGAAAGAATAAGCAATATTTTGAAAACAATAAAAAAATTAAGAAAAGATGAAACTTTGGCAAATATTCAAATATTTTGTTGCATTCCATATTTAGTGACTAACACAAGAGTACCTTGGTAAAATCTTCTAGAAAGATTAATTGAAAATAACAGATAATCTTGATATGTATATTTGACATATATATCATACATATCTTGATATATATCATATATGGTAAGAGAAGGAAATGGTGAAATTATTATCAATTCATTTAATTCTATGTAGGGAAAGATTTTAAGATAAACTAGAATGTCAAAGTGAAAAAAAAAAGGAACCATAAAATACATGGAAAAAGGCAAGTGAATATATTAACATGCTTGTCCTTAATGGCTCACATTAACCCTGGGCCCCTGTGAAACAGGCCTGACGTTCACAAATTACTTTTTACTATTTCAATTTTGCCTCTGGCTTATAGCGTTAGAAATAAGTGATCTATAAGAATTATGACCACTAGAGGGGAAAGACATAAAATACTGTATGATGTCCAGAACTTTAGATTCTTGTTATCTAAGTCAGCCAAGAAAGCTAAATCATTTGTAGTTCTATTCAAAGAAACATACAAACCATCAGAGCGCCCAAATTTAATTTGACAGACTTAAGTTCATTTTGATGTAAGATTTATTGCTGTTGTTTTATTGAGAATTTTTTTCATTACTTTTCCCTTGAAAGCTTCTTTGAATTCCTTAAAAATAAAATGAAACAAATGTGTTATGTATTGATTTAAGAAATAGCTGCTATTTTGCGCAAAGTTCTGAATAGGTCACTAGTGTTAAGAAAATAAAACACAGCCGGGCGTGGTGTCTCACGCCTGTAATCCCAGCACTCGGGAGGCTGAGACGGGTGGATCGCTGTGAATTCGAGACCAGCCTGGTCTAAAAAGTGAGCTCAAGGCCAGCCTGAACGGCATAGTGAAACTCTGTCTCAAAAACAGGGCTGGGAATCTAGCTCAGCGGTCTAAGCGCCTGCTCGGCAAGTGCAAGGTCGTAAGTTCAATCCCCAGGTGCCGAAAAAAAAATACAATATCATGCCAGAAAGGATCTTAAAATCTGTGACAATACTTCAGTTCTGTCAAAATCATACTTTTGGTCCAATGGCAGAGTCATTTTTTATGAAGGTGTATAAAATTTCATCTAGTCTGTGTATTTCCTAGCATGATTTTTAAATAACTATTCAAGGAATTTAGTCATAATTTGAAATACAAACAAAAATAATCATGAAATATTGCATTTCAAAGATGAGATTTTCTAATGAGTATACCTTACTTCCACAGATTGACAAGCTTCCCTTTTATCTAATATTTGGTTCTCCCATATTCTAGTCTTTTCTGCATTTACTATCCATAAGTTGCTAAATTACCCAGGAGGATGGACTCAAACTTAGACTCCTCCTGCCTCAGCTTCCCACGGTATCTTTCTTTTTTACAACAAGGACCCTTGCTTTTGAAGTTCTTTATGCTGAAATTTTACCAATCATTTATAAATGTAATTATAGAAGTAAATGTTACATTTATAAAACAGAAGATATTTTATGAATTTTATGATCAAATTGTTCAGAGGGAAATAATGAGACAGAGTGGCTAAAAAGAAAACTATGTATAAATGCTCATCAAAGTTTTCAAAGAGCTTTAGATTTTAAAGATGAAGAGTTTGAAAGCTCTTATATTCACGCTTCTTAGAAGAAAATCAGTAACTATATATTTCAGACATGAAAAAATACTGTGAAGTGGTTGTTAGTATAACCAAATATTATTTAATAGATATTAGCTATAATAAGTGTATAATTTTTCAGGTTGTAGCTAATTAGCAGAACAAGAAAAAGAATAACTCTTGTCTGACTTCATCAAGCATTTGGTTCATGAATATGTTAATTATATGCTTAAAAAGTTTACTATGAGAGTCTTTGGTCATGAGACTTACCGCTCCTTTAGTGTATATTTGCAAGGTAGATTAGCAATGTTTATTTGGTAGAATTAGTACATGCATGTAACAAGTCTTGATCATTTTCTATATTTGTTTTCCTCTCCTTTACCTCTGTTCCCCCAAGATCTGCTTCCCCATATCCCAAAGTCAGCCTTGTTGCTTCCTAGCATCTCTCCTCTAGTTCATTAATGTAATTACTTGTATTTTAGGTTTCTCATACAAGACTAACTATATGACATTTAACTTTCTGCATCCAACTTATTTTGCTTAGCATTAGTTTCATCCATTCTCCTGCAAAATCACTCTAATTCATTCTTATTTATGGATGAATAATATTCCATGCGTATTTGTAACACAATTTTTTTATTCATTCATCTGCTTATGGGCATCTAGACTGTTTCCAAAGCTTAGCTAGTGTGAAGTGTACTGCTCTAAACACAGGGATGCATGTAGCAATACAGTATGATATATTTAACTATTTTGGAAATACTGTACACCTGGAGAAGGTGTAGCTGGGTCACTATTTGTAGTTTCTTGAGAAATGCACATATTTATTTGCATACTAGTTTTACTAGTTTATATTCTCACCAACAATGTTGCAGGGTTCCTTTCTTATTACACCTCCTCCACCATGTGTTCAATAAATCTCTATTTACTCAAATAAGTATGGGAAATGTTTGTGGCCTTTTAGGTATAAGACAAGGATTTGGCTACACAAATAAAACCTTAAACTAATGGAGGAATGATCAGGAAGAGAAAGAGTACATATGAATTTATTAATTAGAAAAGCTGTGTTGTCTAATCAACTGTGGGGAAGTGAGCCTTCCTGTAGCAGTAGAACTTTTCAGGTTTATTTACTCATCAGGCAAAGAAACGCTTCGGTACACATCCACTTCTATCCATTCACCAGTCAGTCATTTGCTGTACATCGATGGGGGCAGGGAGTGTATTTTAAGCGATTCTTAAGCTGCAACTCAGAAGGCTTTTGTTAGCCAAAAAGTAATTCTCTAGAAAAGGGTGGAGGACATGTCATGGTTGGCCATGCTAAATTAGTGAAAATGCATTGGAGAACAATTGAATTATATAAAAATTATAATCTATTAACTGTGTCATCTCTGTGAAAGACTGTTTATCACATGTAGTCTTGAGGATCCTCAAAGCTCACAAAAGTTCTCAGGGCATCTCAGTCTCTATGTGACTTTTCCTGGGGAGGGGGAACCCTGAATTCTTTTTCCTCAGCGATAAATAGAAGTATGCCATTACTCACATTAACATTGTTGTTTATATTTTTCATTCACAGTTGGAGTTTGTTGGCATCCCCAATGATGAAGAATAAGTTAAAAAATCATCTGTATATTAATTTATTGACATAGAAAGCTACATCTTTGAGATATGCATTAAACTAAAAAAGCACATAAAAAGAAATGTAGGTAGAACTGTTTCATAATTTTACACATACACAAACATAGAGACAGACAGACAGACATCTTCCAGGAAAAATGTTTAGCAAATAGTGACAAGTAGACAAATATTTGAGTACTTTGTATGATGTATGCTTGAATTAGTCAACTTTCCTGTCACTGAGACACAACACCCAATACTCACAATTTAAAGTAGGAAAGGCTTCATTTGGCTAGCCATTTCAGGGGGTTAAACAATGGTCATCTGGCTCCAAAGCAGAATTGCCTTGGCTGAAAAGTGTGAGAGAGCAAAGCAGCTTAGTTCATGGAGGCAAGAGAGTAGGGAAGGGAAACAGCCATAGACAAATGCACAAGGGACCAGATAAAGTACCTAGGGTCATGCCTCCATGACTCACCCAGATGTACTCAGCAATGAGATCTGCCAATTCCCAGAGTGGCTCCCAATTCAATCCAGTTGACAAAGCATCACATCCCACCCATGTAAACTTGACACCATAACATATGTACTTAGACCGTAGTTTACCCCTGAAAAACACAAAGTCATAATTCTGTCTTACATGATACAACTATCTTGCCTACAATTGTAATTTCAATAATCTCTTCACTAAAGTCTCCACATTTCTATTTTTAGAAATCCAAGTCTAAATTTCTTCTGAGAGTCAAGGCAAGCTTTTACCAATGAAGCTTTGTAAAAATTAAAAACAAGTTACATAACCCCAAAGTAAAGTGGCAGAGGGTAAGCATTCTGATTCCATAAAGGAGGAAAATGTAGATAGAAAATACCAAATGAGACTGAAACCCCATCAGATCAGCGATAATTTCTGTAATCTGTACAGAGCATGCAGAATATGTTAGTGAGACAGTGAGTTTCAAAGGATATGGCAGGGCCTACTTTGACTTACCTGACTGTAGCCCAAATGACCTGTCTCTTGGACTGGATCCACTAATGACTTGTAGCTTTTTCCAGCAGACATACCACATTATTCTGAAATAACTCTTGTTCCAGACTTTCTACAGCACTGTTGGCTTTATTCTCACAGCTTTATTTCCCCTCCTCTATCTTTTCTTCCTGTCATGAAATGACCTGCTCTGCTCAGCCAAGTGTTCCATCATGATGTGCTGCTTTAGCACAAGCTCAAAAGCCAGTGAATCACCTATCACAGACTGGAAATTCCAAAACTATGGGCAAAAATGAACTCTTACTCATCATATGACCTATCAGGTATTTTGTTACAGTGTCAGAAAGCTAGTGAATAAAATATTAGATGGTTATGTATGTGAATTAAATGAGGATCAGATGTTTATATATTAACATCACGTAGTTATATATGTGAACATAAGTTCATTTACATTTTAACTCCAAAGAATGATACAAATTGAACTCTGACTGCCTTTTAGTCATCAGAGTAAGTTTCCTGATCTTCACTCAACAATAACAGATAATGCATTACTTTCTGAGTAAATACAAATTTACAGATGGAGATCACAATGAATTTTGTTCCAAGCAACAGTAGTTCAATTGGCAAATTACTCTTCATCATAGAGTAACCTTGGAAAATTGTGGAGCCATAAAACACACATCACAAAGACATTTGAAACTTGGAAAAGGACCCTGAATTAACGAGCAAAAGGGGGCCATCAGTCTTCTTGAATGATGGGTAGAGATTAATGCTGTTCGCTGGATCATAGCAAATCATGTAATTCCTATCTTGTCCTACACCAAATATTACTCCCCAGGTGTCACACTTTTTCTTTAAAACAGATTAACATTCTTTTATCATCCATGACTACTTGTACTCTAATCTCATTCCAGCCATTATTACTACATCCTATTGTGAACATAACATGTATTAATACCACTCTTCAGGTACTGCTATATATTACACTTTAGTACATATGAGTGAATGCATTTGTAACTTATTTATTTATGTTGGCAACTTTCTCTTCTGTATGAAAATATTAAGAGTTCCTATTAAAAGTATAATAGATTCAGCTTATATAAGGCTAAACAATAATTATTAGTCAAAATTGTGTCTCTTGTGAATAATAGTAAAAAACTGTCAAGCTTCATTTTTTATTTTCCTTGGAAGTTAGTATTATTACCCAAAAGCCATATAGTAAAAAATTACACTACCCTCCTGGTAACCATAAATAATATAAATATAGTTAAAACTGTACTTTTGAATACAAAGAAATCACACACTTTAAACCTAATTGCCATAAGTCAACATTTGTATTAACTTGAGATAGTATTTTTCACTGGAAGTCTATTTAAACTTTCACAAAATGGAGAAATCAACAGTCTTGAGTCCTTTTTCTGTTATACTAGCTTTCAAAATACACAGCATATAATGTTACCTAGTGTACATTAAAAGAAAATATTATTAATTGAAAATCTCAATAGCTTTTTACATTTTTATGTATTTTGGAAATATTATGTAAATTGCTGCTACACATGTATTTTTGCCATGGGCATTTGTTATGTTGTTTTTAACCAAATAAATATATGGATCTTTTACTATTACCATATCTCTACAAAGACAAGTACACTTGGTATTGTTACAGTGGTAGGAAAACAACCCTAAAACTTTCAAGTACCATCATCCTACAGATATTAGCAATGTAAATCAAAGTGTGCAACCTAGTGTCATGACCATATCATGCTGTTCTAAGAAGAAAATGGATATCTAGTTTGATTGTCTCATGTTTCTTAATTTCTTGGGGATACCCTTTTGTAAGTTTGTTAATGAGCCCCACTTAAGAGTCCTCAACTTATGTTCTGAAGAAAGAGTGCGCAACACAACCATAAACCATTTGCCCTTGCCCCAAAACTTTGTCTCTTTCTGGACTATGTCAACAGATTACACACACACACACACAGTATACATCATGATATTTTATTGCCTTAAATTAACTTATTCATAACTGGATCTAAGAAAAATAGTCTCATGGTGACAATATGCTCATAACTACAGCAACTCATAAATCTCAGCTCTGCTTTACTTTACCTTCTCATCATTCTCTCATTAAAGCTTTCCAGGCAGCAGAAAAACATGAATGGTCAAGGAGCAGAGCAATGTGTTCCCCATGGCCAATTTCAATGAAACAGTGTCACGGTTGATAAGATTATATTAGAGTTCATCATTTTTCATGGCACACAGTGTCCTGTACACTGCAGACACACAAATGCATTTGTTGACTCAGTTTTATTTTGATTTATAAATAGGCTTTAAAGCACACAGTTGACCAAAGGCTCATAAAATGCCCTTTAGTTGTCCAATGACTTGACAAAACTTTATTCTTCCCACTCAGTTCCACTTCATTTCCTGAACTTTGGCTTGCCAACAAGTCTAAGAAAGCAGTAAAATATAAACAATTCCCTAACAAGACCTTATTTTAAGGAGAAGCTGACCATTGCTAAAAATATCTCTTGTCAGACCACTGTGATTGTGCTGTGTCCGTCTCTATCTTTTCCAATTTCTTGCCAAAGATTTCTGCTGTCTCTGCTTCCCATTTGCCATAGAAAAACAAAACAAAACAAACAAAAAAACGAGCAACAACAAAAAAACTCTTCT
Source organism: Cuniculus paca (assembly GCA_004365215.1). Classification (NCBI taxonomy): domain Eukaryota; kingdom Metazoa; phylum Chordata; class Mammalia; order Rodentia; family Cuniculidae; genus Cuniculus; species Cuniculus paca. Next base: position 10,312 of record RJWT010041603.1, read on the forward strand.
GCTATTTGATTTTGAGATTCTTGCAAACCCCTTAGCAATGCTATTCTTTTTGTAATAGCCCTTTAAAGATGAAGTTTCTTCTTAAACTTAGACTGGATCTGTTTTTACTTAAAATCATTATCTTAGGTAAAAGAGATAAATTTCCTTCAGTTTGCCACATATTCTCCTATACAAAGCAGACATCTATTTAATGGCACTATATTTTTGGTATTTGAATAATCTATAAATTTAAGAAAACTGTCTTTTTGTCTTCTTAATTAGTTTAGCATATTGAGGATTAACATCAGTGTCTGAGTCTCTAACAGTGCACAATGAGGTATCATGAGCAGCTGTCAGCAATGTCACCCTTAACCACACAGGCAGTAACTTCAGGCAAGACTAATAAAAATTCATATTTTATATCTAAATTTTATTTCTTAGCAGCAATAAGATAGGCTATCTTAGGAAGTTCAGCATAACTGAAGTCAGTATAACTTCAGTCTGGTGTCTTAATACCATCTGAAATGCACCACAGGTAGCTGCTTCAGAACGATAAGGCTTGAAATATGGGTTGCTCATTCGAACTTAATGCATGAAGAATAATAAAACCATTTCACAAAGAAAATAATGTAACATAAAGTGAGGTAAGAAAAGAATATCAATGTATCTGACATTAAGAGCACTGTATGTCAGAACACTATTATGAGAACAATTTACTATTATTTCTTATTTAAATACCACATTATTTCCAAAGCATTGACTACAAGATACGGTTTTACTTTTCTACTGACTGTGTCCCAAGATTTTAAAACTTTGGGACTGTTTTATAGAGTTATCTTCTTCTGTAGGACTTAGGAAACGTGGTAGGAAAGGAGAGCTGCTTGGGATGCAGTGGTACAGACAAGAAAGCCCTCCACAGACTTTTTTCTTTCACTTACTGACAGAGCCTCAGTGCACAGAGTTTACCCATCTGAGTCTGCATTTTAATGGAATCTGAATTTTATTATACTGGCTTTGTAGAAAGTAATATATTTTGATGGGTGGGGTGTTGATATGTTAGCGATATACTTGCTATATTTTAGGAATAAAATATCCAGGGAATATACTAAAACCACCTTGAATGTATTTCAGCTATAACACCCTTCACACCTATAATTCTGGAAAATCAGCTACAGCAGAATAGAGGGGATCAAAGAAGCATACTGATATTTTGTTTATTTATTTTATTTTGTTTTCAACTGTTGAGGTACATTTTATGGTAAATAGAACACAATTTTTATAGTATTGGAGTTTACTGATTTATGCCTTCTCTCCCACTATATGTATCATCGATTGTAATATGATTAAAATAATATAGTATATACATTTGTATGTATGAATAAATAATGATATAATGTAAAAATTAAAAGAAAGAACATAAAATGTATTTTAAGCATATAAGAAGACAGGATAAGCACTTACTGTGAGATAAAACCAAAGAGGAAACTTAAGGTTAAAGAATGAAACCTTTTAAAATCTGATTAAGGAAACTGTATTCTTTTTTGTGGTTAGTTAAGGGAAACTAACAATGGATTTTAACCAATATGGATTTAACCTAATATGGATAAACATGCTGAGAAGTTGTTATAAAATAATGATAACCAAGGAGCAAAGTGGTGTTTTCGAGTAAGTCAGAAGAGGTTCAAAAACAACATTTAACCCTCACTACTTGAGGGTTCTAGGGAAATCAGTATCTTTTCCATGTCTTTTGTTACCACATAGTGATGAGCGTTATGTAAGATAATGTATACAAAGCTTTGACTTCACAGAAGTGTTGAATTCTCAGCAAAGTGGGAGAGGTGAGATTGGAAGATATTTAAGAAAGGGAAGTAAGAATTAGACTTTGATGAACAGATTTTTAACATTTAGGTCCTAAGATGCTGGTGGGGATACTGTCTCTCCTTCCTCTTCCCATTTCTGTTAGAAGGAGACCAAAGGAAACGGAACTAATCATGGT
>RJWT010041604.1:0-12297 GCA_004365215.1 Cuniculus paca
TTTAATGAGTGTGTTATATAACAATAGAAATGGTTAATAAATTTCTCCACTGTCATTTATATAACAGAATACCTTTCAAACTTTCACTCAAAAACTATTCCCCCCCCACCTCTGCCCAAAGCTAACTGTAAACATGGGCTTGTCATAAAACAATTCAAAAACAGATTTATCAAGTAAGGTGCTCTTTCCCCCAAAGAAGTCTGTATACGGCAGGAAGCAAAGCACAAAAGGGAGAAAAAATACTCCTCTGATAATGCTGTAGTACAGTGTACTAAAAACAATTCAATTTGGCAACATTTTTCTTCCAAATTCATCACCCAAGAGTATAAACACTTTGAGGTAGAATTTGTTGGAACATTTGTTCAGAATAAAAAGGTTAAGTAGAGTTCTGCATGGCCCTCAGAAAGCAAGACAAAAATCACAAGACTAAAACACACATATACAGATATACAGATAAATCTGCAAGGGGGTAAGAATTTACCTTGAATATCCGCTTTTAACTATATATAAAAAAAAAGGCTACAGATAGCTGATAGTAGGCAAACTTTAGTAGTATTATGATACACAGAAAAATGTTTAAAGCTCCTTCAAATCTCTGTTCAGAGCTGGGTGTGGTAGCACACACCTGTATCCCAGCACTGGGGAAGCTCAAGCAGGAGAATCACTGTGAGTTAAGGCCAGCCTGGACTACACAGTGAGACCCTGTAGGAAAAAAACCCCACAAAACCCAAAACTGTTCAATAATCAGTTTTTAGTTATTAAAAGTACTGACGTTAAAAATGCTTCCATAATCACAAAGGGCAATCCTTGTATTCTGTATTATTAAGTATTTATATCCTTGTGTTATCAGTGATAAACCTAGAGACAAAAGACAGGAAATAACATCTAAAATCAAGAATAGTAACAAATAAAGATAGAACTGAGGAAACACACATGATTTCATGCACTATGTCACTATATTGGTTACTCACAAGACTAGACACCACTCTAATCTACCAGTTGTCGATCAAAACTTTTTTTTTAAAATCTAGTAAGTCCCTTGTAAAATCTTTTTGAAGCTCAATTTAAAATGTACAATATCAATTTATCTAACAGGGCAGTTGTGAAGACTGAAGATGATATGTATGCGCAATATCCAACACAGAGAGGCCTAAAAAGTCATTCACCTTTTCTGTTTTTGTGCTACTTATGACAGACCCCAATTTATATAACTGTTTTAATATAATTTATTGTAAGTAAGCAAAATCTAGCGCTTTCTAAAATCAAACAATAGAATGAAAACTAAAGAAGTACCACATTGCAAATGTTATAGATACTCAAGTATTGTAAACAACTTTCTGTATCATACACCAAGTATCTAGTTTTTCTAATGTCTAACAGAATCTGCAAAGTAGAACTATATATTATATATTTCACTATCATTTGGTAGTTTCTTATACACACTTTTCTATAGTGAAGCTTAATTAATAGGAATTGTCAGAGGTTGACAAAAGCATAGTAAATATCTTATCAACCTCTGCACACAAATATTTTTCTTTATTAAGTAGAGAATTTTTACTTGTCACTAAAAGAAAATATTTTATTGCTTCTCTTTGGCATATCTGGACTGCAAGCATCGTTACTCCTGTGCTCTGAGGCCTTTGTTAAGTAAAACAAGGGCTTGAGAACACAAGAACTGTGATAAACAGCTGAGTTGATAACCAAGATGACTAAATCCTTAACAGATGCGTAATGTACAGAGTATAGATATGCTGGGCGGAGATGTCATATTCCCATTGGGATGAAACAGGATTGTGTAGTATTTCATTATGCTACTCAGAACAGCACACAATTTAAAGTGTATGAGTTATTTATTTCTGGAATTTTCTGCTTTTGATCATGGCTAACCATGGGTAACTGAAACCACAGAAAGTGAAACCACAGATTGGGGGAAAATACTGTAATTCAAAATCTTGTGTTATCACAGAGGTATAAATGAAAACAAAAACCCAAAAATCTCCAATCATTTCAATTTCATATAAAGTAAATGGTAGTGCTATACATACTAACATTTGATTCAATTAAAACAAAAGTAAGTTTAATCAACACTCAGGCAGGCGAACACACACATAAATACTATATAAAAAGAGAAATTAGGTAGAAATCCCAATACACACCTAAAAGATTTGAGTTCTCTAGAGTCTATCACTTGCCCCAAGTATTACCACGGCAGCTTGAGGAATCACTTAAATTTGAGGGGGGAAATTGTTTCAGTTTTTCTTTTTTAACATAAAATGGGGAACAAGCCCCACTGCAGAATAGTAATTGGGAGGATTAGGGCCTGGACTGCATAACGAGCTGTCTTACATTTGGTGTTGAAAGCCTGAGCAATGTACAGATAGGTTTGTGAGAATTAGTGATGTAAACAGCTTCCCTCAAATAACTACTTACTTACTTGAATCCCCCAAATGTTAAACAATGCTTCAGATCTGTCAAAACTCTTAAAAAGTTTCAAAGTTACAACTAATTTTAAATCATAACTATTTTTATAAATTACAGTGTTCTGACAAGTTGGCAAAGATTTAATTTTGTAATAGTTTTAATAGTCTGTGAATATGATGGAAATATAATTTTTATACATGTAAATTTAAACCAATGCAAACCTCATATCCTAAGAAATTCTATCAAAAAAAGCTGAGAAACTCATTAATTATTACATAGAGATTATTTTTAAAGTAACTTTATCTGACCACTACTTTTATGATAACTGGTTTAGCTTGTGTGTGTATGTGTGAGTGTGTGTGCAAGAGTGTGTGTGTGTATGTGTTATACTGGTTTTCTAATTGAGCCCTCTCCAAAACATTCCCCAGATTGTAGCCAATGCTCTTTATAACAGGTGAATCTCTTAGCAAGAAACACGTAACAGTTTCCTGTTTCCTGTTTCTCTCAGAATAAAGTCTGTTAACAGACAGAGCATTAACAGACTCCCATGAATCTGACCAACCTTATCTCATGTCATTCAGTCCTTTGCTGATTACACCTCTGGACAAGCTATGTCCAAAAGAACTGGAAAGAGCAGCACAAATGTAATTTTATATTTTCCGGTAACAACTTTTAAAAAGTTAAAAAAGGTAAAATTAAAGTATATTTTATTTAACCTGACCCAAACTATGGTAAAATTATAAAATTATTTCATCATCCACAAGATATTTTAGATTCCTTTTGTTACATACAGGCATGTATTTTATACTGACAGCATGAATCCATTAAAAAAAGTCACATGTGGTAATTACTTTTATTCTGTTTACGGTGGGCACATTTCAAATACTAATTTTTTGTTGAATCATGCATATCTAATTATCTTCATGGTTTACATCAGATCATTTATACATACAATTATGGAAAAGAACTGGCAGCATAATTTACATGAAGGGAAAAGATGCACAATTATTTAAATTATTACATAAACCAAATAAACATGCTCATGAGATGTAACAAAATCCTCTTTATACTCAAAAAAGCCACTTTTATAAAGATCAAAAAATAGTTACTTCATTTAAAATTGTAAGGACTACCTAATGGAAAAGTAAAACATTATTTCAACTCAAAATTATAATATATGTCTAATATTCCTCCTACCTTTTCAAGAAGAGGATTATGTTAATAGCTATTCCATTTGGCATTCACTTTTGTAAAGTAAGATCACCCAGACTTCTAACGATCTCCAAAAAAAATTATAATTGATAAGAAGTTCTACAATCAAAGGGTAAAGGCGAAGTCTGGAAATTATGAGTGGGATTTGAAGAAAGCTCATAAGTTTAGTTATATTTTAAATACATCAAACTTTATCCTTTTTGCTCTGGTCTCTCATTTACCAAATTACTTACTAATATTCTACAGTGAGGCCCATAAGTAATTTAGAAAATTTATACTTCCACGTGGAAAGGTAGACATTGGAAGTTATAATTTTGACACATATTTTAATAAAGTCAATAATAATAAAAACCATATAACTGATCAAGACAGAGTATACACTTTGGAAGAGAGAATTGTACAAAATTACTGATCATGTTTTAGGTTAATTTTTTTTGTTGTTGCTTTAATTTTTGAGACAAGGTCTTGCAATGCATTTCAAACTGGTATTGAACTCACTATATAGCCCATGCTGGCCTCAAACTGGCAGCAACATCCTACTGCAGCCTCCTGAGTGCTGGGCCTACAGACAGGCTGTAATCTGGATAAAATTTGAGAATAAAACAATAGGTAAAAAGAGAAGAGTTTAAACACAGCTTCATCATGCCATAAATAAGAGATGAAGACTGTATTAGTAATTTTGCAATACTCAAACAACTCTCATTATATCATATTATGGTGGCCTATTCAAGTCCCTTAGTATTAATACAGGAAGAAAAACACATCAGATACAGGGCATAACTATCTTATACACAGACACGTGAATCCACAAAACAAAAAAATCATCTTATGTATAATGCTCTAAGTATTATAAATGGATTTGCTCATTCAGTTCTCATAATAACCTAGACTATTTTGCAGAATGAACGCAGTTTGGAGACGCAAACTTGCCCATAAACTTTGTCCAACTTTAGGCAGGTTTTGAGATTCTTTTTCACTACAGTGTAAATGTGTGCTAGAAATAGTATGACTGCTAACACTGACTTGTAAGCTAACAAACTGTGACCTTGAATCAAGCCAAGCATACAGACCACGTTTCCACTCTTCACTGGTTTTCCTTCTATCTCTACTGTGTTTGGTAAACTTGGCTCTCTAAAAGTGTCTCCAGGTGTTTATTCATTTGTCCCCTATGGAAAAAACCTAGTTACTAACCCAAGAAAGGTGATGAAGGCTTGTTCCATTCATAGTTACTACACACTAGTTTTTTTTTTGTTGTTGTTGTTGTTTTAGAAAGAAAAAGAAAGCGCTCAAAAGCAAAGAACAACTGGGATAGGGAAAAGGAGAAAAGGAAGAAAGGAAAAGATCACATGTAGGTGGGCATACACATATAGCTGTATGTACGTGTATATGTGCAAGACAGATAACTATACTACTAATCTCTGTTAGTTCATCCAAAAGAACAGTTTGTGCTGTCACTGATCATTTTTTGTGCCTAGATCTTGTAACCCGAACAACTAGTTCTAACATAACAATATATACTAGTTTCGTCAGCCCCTTGAACAAGGCACTTTTTGGATAGATTTTCTTGGGTATGTATCTGATATGACCTGCAAACCCCTAAGCTATCCACGAGTTTGCCCTCCCTGTAAGCAATCCAGATAGGAATATTTCTTTATTGTGTCAATACAGCATTAATTATCACCATAAGAAACCACACCCTGTTAGTATTCCCCCTTGGAGGTATTCATGATCCAAGAGTATGAGTTATCTGCTTCCTTTCTCAGCCAATTCATAACCATATGACTGAAGAAAAAATGTCATAAGTATTAAATATAAACAGACTTGAATGCATTTATGATTATACTATTCACAAATTTATTGTAGATGGAATTCTACATAAATTTTTAAAAAATATTTCTTGGTGATATCCAATATTTTGTTATTCATTTATGACACAAAATACTGGCTCTACATCCATATGAAACAATCTAGTATCATGTATGTGGCATATAAATGTGTATTACGACACACACACCCACACCCACACATAACCCCTCAGCACATACAATGTCAAGTTTGTTTTGACTTACAATATGTGTGGTTATAAATTCTATTGTGTCTATAGGTATAATGTTTGGGTAATATCAATATGACTTACTACTTCAGAAGCATAAATTAAACAGAGCTGATGAGGGAGCAATCACTTTTTTTCAAAAGCTAGGCAATTTCTGTTTTAGCTTTGGCTCAAGTACTTAGTTTTATAAAAGGGGACAAGTAGTAACTTGTAGAAAGCTACAAGTTCTCACCAGTTAAAATGAATTCTTTATGCTCATTTCTAAGACTGCTACTGCTCAAAGGAATCAAGTACAAGCCTAGGTGATGGTGGATACAAAAAAAAAAAAAAAAAACCTCCTTATTAAATGGATTTAGAGAAGTGTCATCCATGTAAAGTTGTTCTCATGACTTGCATTTCCTGGCTTAAATCAGTATTTGTGACAGCAGGTCAAATATGTGTATTTTCCCTGACTTAATATACATGGCTCTCTCAAACTAAAGTTACCATATAATTTTCTTGGATGTTTATAAAAACTTGTTGATACTGCTAATAAGCATAATTTACCATAATTCACAAAACAAAACTGTAATAGACTTCACATCTTAAAAAAATTCAACATTCCAGTGGGTCAGCACATGAGTAAAAAGAATGGAGGCCATGTGGAAGGACGCAAGCACAGATTTGGAGAATATAAAGCTCAGCCAGACTCTCCAACTACTCTGGAAAAGAAGTCTCTAAACAGAGTTTCTAGATTGGTTCCAAAACTGAATTTCTATTCCTTCACTACACAGAATATATTCAGAAGACAGCAGATGCTAAAAATTCACTCCTATGAGCATGGCACAAACTAAAATTATAAATAGACAAGAAAGAAGAAAGTGTGTGGAGGGTATAAATATTCTATATTCATTTGTACAAATATTTACTGAGCAGCTATTATGTGCCAGGTAAAGTGTTAAGCATTATCGACTCTTTGGTAAAATATATTTCTTGCCTTTTAAAAATAAATTTTCTACTCCACCAAGGAAGGTGAGGAAGAAGGAGAGAAAACATAATTATCCATTTTTTCTATTTGGCAATCTACCCCCCAACATTATTTTTCTTGCCATACATATAATGTGTATGTGTGTGTGTATGTGTGTGTGTATATATATATCATAAACATACACATGGATGTATATAACATATGTATATGTATAAATATGTGTTCTGAAAGAGTTAAAGATTCCAAAAATTTAAGGTAATTACAATATTAAAAACTAAAGGTAAAACTAGAAAAAGATTAAGAACATTTTTTATTCTGGAAAAGTAAAATATCCTAATTATTAGTTCTACTTTCCCTCTACATTTTCTGATACATTTTTTTTCAGCAAGAGGAAATCTATAAAACAAAGTATATAAAAGCACAGTACTAATGAGTTTCATGGCCGCATTCAATTTGAAAACATCTCATTTCCTTTACAAATGACATAACTTGAAATAGTTAATTTTAGTCACTGTTTCGTCAGTCTTATTAACCCATGCTTAAGTGCTTTTCCATGCACTCATTTTCTACAAAACTATCTGAGAGCAAGAGTAGATTAACAGCCATAGCCTTCATGAACAGAATGGCTTTGTTATAATTAATATGTAAGCAACAATCGGACATATATTTAAATGGAAGTAAAATGTAATCTAACAAATGTAAAGCTTTGTTAATTTCAAGAATATAAAAGTAAATAACAGAAAACAACTTTTGTTCCATCAGTGTGTTAGCATGAGCTATTTTGCTTCCTCTCTTAAATCAAGTGCTCTGTCTGCTATCGAAGGATCAGGATGGGGACAGGAGGTAAAGGGCATCTGCAGTTCACATGTGGCAAGAGGCTTGGACAAGAAGAATTTCTTCTCTCTCCCTCACAGTACAGATTTATATGCAACCTACAAAGTGCTGGAACCACCACACCTCGAGAATGCCTAAAAACACCAAAAGATCCAACTTTGACCAGATAATGTTAATAATGTAAAATGTTAAACCTTTTACTCAATTCATAATAGACAGTCCCAAGTTGTGCACTGCAAGCCTATCTGAAAAAGTCAGAGAAATTTTTATGAAAAGGAATGTAATTTTTTCTATCACAATGGAATCAAACAGTACCATGTTTACACAAATCAAACTAGCAAATGAATAAAGTCAATAATATATTTAATTTTTAATATAGTTTAAGGTGGTACAATGCCAACTCCATCAAAATCTCTTTCCTATCCTTTGCATTACATAGGACTATTAATATGATGTACTAAGAAATAATTTAAAATAATTTTCTTAACTATGTTCACAACCACCTCTATGACTTCTCCCATTTTATAGTTAAAAATCTTGTAATGCTAGCTTGAATTTCATCCTGCCTGACACACTTCAAGCAGAAAGCAGGCTAGCGCCTCAGAACACTTTATAGGGGTTTGTTATCAATTAGGCTATGTACCCAGTAACACTCTCAGCAAAATTATCTCATTCAAATGAACTCCTGGGCTGAAGTAAACAAAGCTGTAGTCCACTGCTCTCACACACTTTTCATTCATTTCTTTCTTTTTTCTCTACTTAGGCTTATGGCACGTGCCATAGTAAGAGTGCCGGTTAAATATTCCTGGAGTGTCACAATATGTAATATAATAAAATAGATTACAGCCCTACCTTTCTTTCACAGCAGTAGTGCCAAGCACAGGTACACCGGAGCAATCAATTTGTTCTGCAGACAGTAAGGCTTTCACAGAATACTAATGCAAAATCCCTTTTCCTTTCTCCTCTGCCTTGACTCCCCAATGCCCGGGTCCCGACCAATACAAGGAGGAGGGCGAAGTCTTCTGCTGAGATAACCACAACTACTAATCAAGTATACGTGAACAAGGGCACAGGATTAAACCTCCACCAGGCTTGAGTCCTGGTTTGAGAGCAGCTAAACACATGCACAGCATGGTGAACACACACAGACACACACACGTGTCATGAAAATACAAATACATCTACGTTGGTGAACTAATTCATCACACTTTTCCACTTGACGTTTTTTATCTCAGGGGCATAAAATCACCTCCTGATGAACCAAGGGTTTAGACCCAATAGTTCCCCAAAACAACTGTTTTCTCAGACATGGGGCTCATGATCCATATAGCCTGCATTAAACTGCTATTTTTAAGACAAGACATTTTTATAAATCACACTATTCAGTACAATTCTTCTGGACTTACACTTTCAACTATTAACATAGGGTTAATACACTCAGCACAGATTCTTCTGATTTTACACTCACCATGTATTATAATAGCTCAAGTCTACTCAAGAAAAGCGTGTGCAGTAGTAATAATGAAAAGTAATCCAGAGATGCCCATTTACTTCGAAGTTTTTGCAGTAAGTATAATTCCACACTATTAAAAAAAATCTTCATGTCTGGAAAATTATTTAAAAGGCATCTTTAACATTTTAGAATTGTAGTATTGGTAGTATAGTGGCATATTTGACCTTATAAATCTAAAGTTTTAAGGCTCCTTTCAATTAGGCATTATTGTTATGGTTTATTTTTCTTTCCTTCAAATGAGGAGAAGGTATGTCAATCACTGGGTGGGGTGATGACACAAGTTGTTATATGTATCTAAACAACACATTACCTCATTTTAATTTGCCAGCTAGAATCTTCAAATAACTCTTGAAAAGTACCGATAGCCAAAGAGCTACAAACCAAGCAATAAGACCAAAATACTTTAAACTGAAAAAAACTTACTAGGAAGCTTCTCAAACCAATCCTATTTTCACGTAAACAATTGCTTTACCACTGTTGAAATAAATCTCTCTTACTGTGGATCCTTCTTTTTTCTTAAAAAAGTAGAAACAATTATGAAATAGTAGGGAATTCAATGAAGTATTGCAATAATGTTTAATCGATACTGATGTATTTGTCCTTGACACACTGACGTGTCATCAGGCTACTGTCATGTGATATCATGTCATTTCTCCACCTGGCTCATGACCTTGTCCTCTAAATGACCTAAAGCTTCCCTCAAGTAGCAGGAGGCCCCTCCCCGCTGCCTCAGCAAGGTCGAATGGGTCAGCGTGTCCTCATCTATAATCCACCACCATTTGTCAGCAGGGAGGCTGCAGGAGGCAGGCTTGCTACAAGGGGAGAATGCCCAATTAGGCAGCTGTCACACAAAGCATAGGCTGCAAAATTATCCCCTGTCAAAAGAAAGAGCAGCTGCGGGTGCCAATTACAGCAACCTTTCAACCCTTTAGGTACTGGAAACTACACAGAAGTAAATGAAGAACAATTAGTGATAACAAATCGATGAATTAGGACAGTAAATTAGAAATTACTAGTAGGTGAGTTTAGGTCATACATGACATTTAGGGCATTCCAGACTCCAGGCAAGGGCAAGATGCACTGAATCACACGGTTTCCTTGCAAATACATATTCCTTTCCAACATTTGCTTTTTACAAACCTGAAATCCTTCAAAATGACTATATATATATATATATATATATATATATATATATATATATACACACACACATGCATTTTTTTTTTCATGGACCCAAAGAAACTGTTCCTTGAAAGAGGAAAATCTCTCCAAAAAGTAAGTCTAGTAAATTCTAAGTTATTTTTATACAATTTATCATGTTGTAGAAGTAAGGCCAAAAAAGCCAATATATTAATTCAAATAATCTCACTCAAAATACTACACATCTTTACAAAGTAGTGCCCTGATTTCTACTTCAATCATATTCACAAAAAAAAAACCCATTGTAGAAAATAACTAGATTTGAATTCTAAGGAAATTGTTCTGCTAATGTTGGAATAAAATTTCTCTATAGGATGTGATTTTATGTACAAAAGTTATATATATATATATATCAAGCCATTTAATAAAATCAACTATAAAACTACTCTTAGATTATTGGCTCCAGCTCTGCAGAGGTGGTATGCATTACGTCTCAGGTACAGAAAGCCAATTCACTTAGACTCATCCAACTAATGTATTTGGTAGTTAGCATCAGTAGGCAACAAAAGATGAACAACAGGAAGAAACAAACACCACGTCAGAGTGATTCTTATGGCTACTTAGTGTTTGTAGACATGGCTTCATCATACCGTAAAAAGTCATGTATATTCAGAAACAACTTTCTTAAACTCTATTTTTAACTAAGACTATTTTTTTCCCTTAGCAAAAAAGCTTGTCTTCTTATGTCAATTCTTTGAAAATTGAGAAACCTGAATGATATGCACTATAATATCTAAAGAAGCAGGACTGAACTGCTAAAGTAGACAGCTAAAAACCAAATGGGTAAAAAGTGAAGAAGAAAAGGTGAGGCAATAAAGAAGCACTTTACTCACCCCCTCGAAATACATTATGAATAAATCAAAGTGGCCAGAGGGAAGAGTGTACCTGCAATTCCTAGTTCCTAAGTCAATCCATTTAATAAAATTTCCAGAGATAAATGTCAAAGAAGAAAACTTTTCCATTTAAAGTTTATCAAAGAATTTGAAGTTTCACCCTCATAAAACTTGGCATTTATAAAACTTCTCTTAAATTGTAACCTGAAGTCAGCCAAAAAAATTCAAAGGAATGGCAAGTAGACAGGAATGAAGGAGTTAAAGCCTTTGGAATTCAGTTTCCATCATACATGGGTGACTATCTCTTTAAATAATTTAAATCCTCTCCATCAAGTACAAAGCTGTTTTGAAGCCATTTAGCTTTGTTCTTTACATGTGTTCTAATTAAGAAATGACCTTGTCATCACACACACCAGAAATCCGGGATTATTTCCTGCAGCAAAAATTCACAAACCCCCCCCAAAAAGAAAAAGAGGGATGAAGGAAAAAAAGACTTCTTCCTCAGTTCCTCACTAGAGGAAGTTGTTGGTTGGCAGAAGGCTGAAGCAGTTTTCACCGCATAATTTTTTTGTTGTTGTTGAATGTCACAGGGCGGGTTAGTGTGACCTTGAGCTGCATCAGCAGCACAGCAAGGGTCGAGATGCCTGCAGGCGCCCTTGTACTGGATTTGCAAGACAAAAACCTTCAAACTGGCTGAAGGACATCTTAAATCTCTTCAAAGGTTTTTCGAACTAATCTGGGTTGCTCTTAGCAGGATCTGTGCCAGTGTGAGAAGCAAAATTAAAAACAAGGTCTTTGACAGGATGTTGTTTCTTCTTAACCCTTCTTAAACAGAATGGAACAAATCACAAGCATTCAGGAGGAATGGTTTACCTAGTAGCCGGCCTTCCTAACACATTAGGCAAGCAAGCAATCACAAAGGATGAGGCAGCTATTCGTTCTCAAAAGTAAACAACCAGCTCATTGTGCTTATTAAACAATTCTAGCTGATCTTTTCTTGACCATATTTTCAATGTAATGAATATAAAGCTTAAAGCTCATTTGTATCTTTTAGATGTGTAGCACAGTGACAGGTTAAAACTAAATAAATATTTCCATCATTAATCTCTGTAAAACTTCCATCTTTTTAAAAAACAAGATTTTAGCTAGCTAAATCTGAAACTTTATGCACACTGCATAACTAAGATTATGAGTAAATACAATTATACAGTTATTAGATTTCTTATTCCCAACGTAATGGTACACTGTTAAAAGGGAAAAAAAA